>CM060947.1:136872794-137105295 GCA_030765055.1 Mantis religiosa
TAATCTTGATGAACCCTAAATTGCCGCCTGGCTTTTAGCGTTGTAGAGTTGCACCATTAATGCGCATGCGCATTAGTTGTGATAACATGCTAAATACACTCTCAGTTTTAACCAAACACTTCACAGGACGAAAGTAGCAGCAAGAGGTAAATAGGGGACACCTAGTGCCTCAATGCGTCATTGGATCTCTTGATGACATGAAGAGCTGGAGACTTAAGAATGGACGGAGTAAACAAACAAAATCAACAAATAAATAAACAAATAAATATATAAATAAATAAACAAATAAATAAAATCTGAATATCGTGCCCCGGCTCCTTGGTCACTAGACCAGGACATATATCCACATTTACTATTTATTTCCAAAACTTTCTTACACTTTGTGTGTGTATATATATATATATATATATATATATATATATATATATATAATCATTTTACAGATTACCACTACAAACAACTATAACGAAATAAAAATTATAAGAAAAATAAATAAAATAAAATAGATTTTATACGAGAAAAATAGACCAAAAGTGTAGTCAAAATAAAATATAATTACAAAAAGCTCCTAACTACAAATTTCAATACATATACTACTTAAACCAACAATATCCAAAACTTATTCATACACAGCACTGGTGTCCAGCGCAAACGAATTTATTTCAGTTTTTTTCACTCTTTCATTTTTTATACATATGATAAAGAAGTTTATTTAATGTAGCTACTCCTAAATTACTATATTATATTTTATTGATCGTAAATATATTATTACTAAAAAATCACTTATTTTATTTATTCTACTACCTCTAGTTATTTAATGTCAAATTTTTATCTTTATTTAATTATATTCTGTACTTACAATCTTACTAATTATATACCAACAGTCTAGATTTATTTCTAGATAATTTATATTTTATTTTGAAAAATAATTCTTCAGATGAAGTAAACAGTAGAGATGCGCAGTTCCCTATCGGTTAGTGGCTTGATCACTTGGCTGGCAGAAGTTCCAAATTGCAAGCACCTAGGCCATCTGCCCACCGACCTACAGGCAGTCCCGAGTCGTCCTGTAACTTGAAAAAGGGAGACGAAATGGAAGAGTAAAGAATCGTGATAGAAGACACCACTGCTGCATTTGGCTACCCAGCCAGAGAAAAACCCCATGGTCACTCACCATAGATCGAACCCGGGACCTCCAGAATACGCACGTTAACTAGAAGGCATCTCGCTGGAGCAGGGCCAAGATGATGAAATTGGAATAAAGGACTCTCTCTCTCTCTCTCTCTCTCTCTCTCTCTCTCTCTCTCTCTCTCTCTCTCTCTCTCTGTGTGTGTGTGTGTGTGTGTGTGTGTGTGTGTGTGTGTGTGTGTGTGTGTGTGTGTGTGTGTGTGATCGTATAGACTTAAGGTTTCTCTTAATTTTAAGGTAAGTCCCCAATGGCCTCCAGCACTGCTTCTATGGAACAACATGGATTATTCGGAAGCCAAAAAACTGCTTTGTTAGTTTTTGTATGAAAATCTCTTCTTTCGAAGAACAGTGCGGTTACCAGTTAACAAGCAAAGCTCCGAGATTAAAAATTAACTGAGCTGAAAAGGAAAGTGGATAGCTTCGGGCAAGCTGACACTCTAAAATTGTGTGACATGGTTTTTCCTTTGCGTTGACATTTACTTGATATTACGTTGGCATATATCTCCAAACTCCGGAAAAGTTTCCACTCTTTTTAAAGGTGGGCGGAGAGGGTAACTTTTCTGGCCAAATCCTTTCGTTTCTGGAATCAAGCCAAGCTAATAATCACGATGCTCCCTGCATAGTTTGCTGGAAAATCACACTCCTCACAGCGATGCATCTAAAACATTCTGTGCATATACAGAGAGTCTAAAATTGGGGTGTAACTCTTGAAATACCTACAATTAATCAACAACGAAATGAAACACACTTCTTCCTTTCTCTACTACGTATAGTAGGAGAAGTATTCCATTGCAATCAAAATTTCGATATCGAGTTAATTTCGATATACGTTTTGAAAAACGTATAAAACGTCTTTCTTTTTTTAGAAATTTTTATGTGTGTGAATGGAATATTCAAGAACAAAAAGTCGGTTAAAACCAAACTTGGTGTTTAATTTCGGCATCATCCTAGGATGTGCTCCGAAGATTTTCAAGAACGTATCCCAAACAATCCCTTACATGAAATTAACCAGAAAAGGAAAAAAAATACAAATGTGGTGGATTTAGTTCACGCGAGCGGAAACATTAGGGTACTTACGAGAGAGCCTTAAATTAATATGTTGTTCGGTAATTTATTTTTAAATTTTACGGTAGCTCGGTATTTGCTCGAGGAAAAAGCCGACTAAATTTCCGAGTCGACTGACGTGACGTCACAGTAATGGCCGATGTGCAGTACAGAAAAAGCAAGCCCTAGTATCGGCGGTTACATACCTGTTGCATCATATAATGGAGCATCATTTCAACCATTTCCTTAATTCACTGTTGAATATTTCTTGCCTGTTTTTGAAGGATGCTAATCATTAAAAAGAAAAGGGGGACGAAGTAATGCAGTTCAGCCGCCACTGCTGTCTGATACAAATATTGTGATATGTGATATACATGTTGAAAGCAGCTTTATTTCGCTCCCTGGATAAAATTTCTGTTTAACTGGATAATTATCTTCTGATAATCTTTCTGGAGACTGATTTTTTTTTTAAGTTTTCATTTATTTTCAATAGTGTCTTATATAAACATATATGATTTTAAATTTCAGTTTGATATATCCTTTAGTTTCCAAGTTATGAAACTTTAAAGCTGAATTTGATTATTCTATCTAAATGTTCGACACCATGAAATTTTGAGAACAACTGCTGTTTAAAATTCCTATGAATGTATCTAATTATGCGCAAAAGACTTCTTTTTTGGCCGACCCTGGTCATAAGAAACTAAGTTTTAAAGTATGTAATTGTAAATTTCTAGTATTTTAAGGTTTCATATTGCTTTAAAATGAATACCCAAAAACTTAGAAATTGCTTGCATTTTCGGAATCTATATAAGAAAGTTTAAGAAGATATAGATGAAAATTGCATCTTGGAAACATTTTGAAAAAGTAATTATCCTAAATAAATAATTTTCAAAAACAAAAATTTCAAAATATTAAATATTTTATGCTCCTTTTTAACATATGTTATATAAATATAGGTGTTTGTAATACAAATATTTAAAATATTAAATTTAAAGCTATTGAAGAAAAAATGTCTATTTTTGTGAAATTTATATTAAAATTCGGTCTGTATTTCTTAATATAACACGTTAAATACAGAATCATGCTTTTTCAATTTTGATTTATCAAAATTATAAATTACAGCACTTTTTCTACACTAGAAAACACAAACGACGGATTCTTATTTAACACTTATGCATCTAATACTCAATACACAATTTTATTTCATTACGACAGCTATCTTTCATCATGTACAACCTCTTGCCCCCCCTTTCTCGTCAATGCTGAGGGAGCGAGGGAGCGAGGGAGCCGAAGTATCTGACCTGAGATGAAATCAGGGTTAAGGGGTCGGCCCAACGCCTGATATGAATGATTGATGGAGCAATTAGTGGAATGATGGTGGGGGAAACTGGAGGTCCCCGAGGAAACCCACCCCAGCGCCGTGTTGTCCACCACAAATCCCACTTTGCGGTCACCTGGGATCGAACCCGGGCCGCCTAGGTAAGAGCGGTCTAACCACTGAGCCATGGCGCGGTCATATTTATGTACAGCTGAAGAGTTAAGATAAAGAGAAAATAACGTCTCTTTCTGATGAGAACGGCTTGCAACTTCACCCTGGACAGTTAAGTTAGTTTCAGGTTTCCCATCATAAATAATTTCTACCCAGGGGCTTCACGCTTCATCTCATCCCTGTCACGTTAAAGCATCTTCTTAGAAAGCAACTACAGCTTTTCCAGGTCAGTGAAGATTGTCCCTGACCTGGTGAATTGACACGGGGTCATAAAGAGCGAGAAAAAAATCCATTTCATCCGCATGCAAGCAGAAGATAAACACGGAACATTAAACAGAAGTGTAACACACGCATACGCATGTACGCACAACGTATAGAGAATTTGATATTCTTAACTGCACTTGCTTTCATTGAACACGTAAGTATATTTACCTTCTCTATTAGGTTCTTAAGGTAAATAAAGAGAGGCGTATTCAATCCAAAAATTTGATTCAGAGACTTCACCAGAAATCTGAATCCAAGAAAGGATATTTTAAAGTGCGTGTCAGAGACTTTCAAGAAAATCTGACTACCTAAGGCTACCCTATGTTGCATGGCACGTCTTTGGAAAATTTTGATTTTCTCAAAAACTGTTCTAGCGGATTTGTTTAAAATACCATGTTCAAGATATTTTCATCAGAAATAAAATGTATGCCTTGAATTTTCGGGAAATCTCCTCAGAGTCCTCTTGATTTTCAATGACTTTTGCATAACTGGTATACCTACCACAAGTGATAGACGAAAAAAAAAAGTAGATCTCGTTAAAATACAACTTTTATTTAAAACATATTTTTGTGGAGTTAAACATTTTAGAGATATTTATTGTAATTAGTTTTAATTATCTAATACTTTTCTCAAATGGGAAGTCATTATTGATTTTTTGTCTCCTGGCCATAAAAGAAAACGGAAATTCAAAGTCATCATACAGTTATCAAGTCGTTATACGTAGCGACCAGCTTTGTAAAGACTTGACTATTGCTTTAGCTCAACCCATGCCTCTTATACACCCTTTGAAAAAAAAAAAAAAAAAAAAAACTGCCAGAAACATAGTTCGATTCGGAATCCATAGGAAGCAATCGGTGACGCTACATTCAGAATATACGCTTTGGAAAGGTAAAGTCAGACTGAAAAATTCAGTTTGAATCCCAGCTATGGCATTGGAGTTTTCAGACTGACCCTACCTTTCCATATTCTGGCCTACACACGGGTAGTAGGTATGACAGAACAATTAGTTTTTCCAATATACGCTTTGATACCACTCCGGCTTCATTTCAAAGCTATGGGATACATAGGGAGTTGGTTTTGCGGCTTGTCTATATGCAGGTAGCCGAGCGGTAAAACGTATGTATCTCGTAAGTGGACCAACATGAGTTCGAATTCTTGATGTGCTTGTTTCTTTTTATTACTTTTACTTTAATAGCAATGCCTTATGATTTCTTTACAGAAGATAAATAATATTATTTTAAACCCATTCATTTATACAAACGCAAACAACATATTCTTATCGTTTTCAAAATAAACGCAATACTATTAGATCGCCTTAAAATTGGTTGTGTAAACACTTCGGGCTTACTCATCTGTTATAAATGGTTTTGGCATATGAGAAGTACTCTCTCGTGAAAATTTCACTAGGCGTTTGGTTTGATCCATGCCCCTCAGAATGAGAGTAGTAATAGAAACAGAGGGTTTACACACCTGTTCCTAAGTTGATTTCCATTTTTATTTGATTTTGCATGTATGAATAAAACATTTCTTTCAGTAAGTTTAAAAACAGAACAGTGTTTTTTTGTGTGTAATTTACGTCCTCCAACGTTGTCATATCGGACGGTGAATGAATTGGGTGAAATGATGCTCAAATGAGTCCAGTGTCCATTGAGCTTAGAGTTACCCGACATTCATCTTGAAGGATAAGGGAAACCCCCGAAAAAACCTTATTCAGTTAACTCGCCCTGACCGAGATTCGAACTAGGGACCTCTTGGACGTGAGGCAGACATGCTACCATCTACGCTACCGAGGCAGGCACATAGTGTGTTTCAGTTTTTAAGTATGCCATAAAATCAAGTAAGCCTTAGCAATTGGAAGTTATATTACAATGTACGTAATGCATATTTCGTATTTCTACAATAAAAAAAAAATCTAAATGATGTTTGGCATTTGAATCTTTGTTGGTCACGCTCCTATATACGTACTTGTCTATGACCGCTCGGCTATGAGTGCACGTTTAGTAACTGAGGCTCTTACGAGTCACTTATGAGACTCAATTTTTCGCACACATTACAGTGTACCAAAAAAGGAAGGATTCCCTAAGTGGATATCACGAAACACATGAAGCAATAAACAATGTGAGAATATTATTAAATAATAATGTTATAATAATATATTATTTAAGTTTGATTTATGAGTCACTATGTTTACACTCAAACTTCACTTACTTGTTGTTGTATAATTGAAACGTTTTCAAGATCATTCGATCTCATCCTCAGCTGTTTGGTGACTAAATGAACCTTCCTCTTCTTCCACTACTACGGAGCTCCGATCACTCTGCCATCTGGTGTTAGGGGCACTAAGTTTTAATACTTCATTTAATGCCGGGATTTCAAAATTTATAACTTTATCACGGTTTTTGTTGAATATTTTTTTCCAAATATTCAATTCTATGGGTGTACTTAAAGATTTTAACAGTTTAATGTTGTGGTCAATGTTGTGGTTTTCTGACCAAAAATGGTGTGAAACTGCAGATTTTTCTGTTTGTTTCAACTTAATGTTCCTCTGGTGTTCTTTTTGCCTGGTTAACAAGTTTCTCTTAGTTTTTCCTATGTAGCTTTTTTCACAGGTTTCACAATTAATCTGATAAATTCCTGATTTCAAATTGTTGGGGATTGTATTTTTCAGTGGTTTATTTAGCAGGTTCCTCAGACTGAATTTGTTTTGGGGTGCTAGTTTTAAGTTTAGTCTTTTGAAGATTCGTTCAAATTTTCTAAAAGCCCATGGATGGTAGGTGAATTTTCTATATTGCCAATTTGTGTTTTTAAGTGGTGTGAGAGTGGAATTTTTTGATATTATCTTCGGTTTTTCTGTTCTATTCATCATGTTCCTTATGATGGCTGGGTTGAATCCATTTAATACCGCTATGTCTTTTATGTGTTGTTGTTCTTTCAAAAATTCATCCTTACTCAGTGGGATGTTGTATAGCTGGTGAATTAGACTTCTAAAGGCAGCTAGTTGATGTGAAACTGGGTTGTATTCATTTTTCTTTATGTAATTATCTATGTGTGTGGGCTTCCTGTATATTCCAAAATCTACACCATGACAATTTCTAGTTATCTTGAGGTCCAAAAAGGGTAGGGTGTTGTCTCTTTCTACTTCCATAGTAAATTGGATGTGATTATCTTGCAGGTTTAGTAATTTTAAAGAATCTTCTCTAAGTTTTTCCGGAATTATAGCAAAAACATCAACATATCTCTGCCAAAATTTATAAATCTGTGGGAAGGCCTTTACTATGTGTGTTTCAAAATAGCTCATGTATAGGTCTGCTAAAATAGGCGAAGAAGTTTGAATGTAAACATAGTGACTCATAAATCAAACTTAAATATGAGGAATACTTCACTGTTAATAATGCTTCTGCTTTGAATATTTATAATATATTATTATTATTATTATTATTATTATTATTATTATTATTATTATTATTATTATTATTATTATTATTATTATTATTATTATTATTATTATTATTATTATTATTATTATTATTATTATTATTATTATTATTATTATTATTATTATTATTATTATTATTATTATTATTATTATTATTATTATTATTATTATTATTATTATTATTATTATTATTATTATTATTATTATTATTATTATTATTATTATTATTATTATTATTATTATTATTATTATTATTATGAGAGGATTCAGTAGGACGTAGCTAAAGAGACGCGTTTCGTGACACCATTGTAAACCGGCCATGGACACGATGTGGACTTAAAAAATATATACACTTCCAGAGTCTGCCCTTTTAGGGGTCAAAGGTTATATATGCAATGAAATGTAATATGAAGTTTTACCTATATTAAGAAGAAATAGAAAAATAAATTTTTGTAACTATAGTGAGTAGAGAAAGTCGCGTGTACAACACGATACACTTTTTAAAATAATGAAGTGAACCTAAACTCTGTTAAATAAAAAGATGTTTTGGGTTTGCAGAATATATTTCATAACATTTTGGGACTTCTACTTGGAATTTTGAAAAAAAAAAAAAAAAAAAAAAAAAAAAAAAAAAAGGTTATCAGCCCGGGTGCTCTAAACCATTGAGTTACCGTGGCGAACTGCCAGCATGATATTAAATTCTCCAACTGACTCATATTTTTCCTGGTAAACTACCAGCAATTCTCATGCGCAATTAGACACACACCTACTTTGGCGACTTACTAAGCCGTAAGTCCAACTATTAGCTGAATTGATGGAAAAATATGAGTTAGTTGGAGAATTTAATGTCATGGTGGCAGTTTGCCATGGTAAATCAATGGTTTAGAGCAGCCTAACGGAAACCGGTGGTTCGAATCCCGGCTAATGTATTGAATTTTTCAGTCTGGCTCTACTTATCCAAACCTTCCACATTAAATTAGTTTTGAAAAAAGTCCATTCTAATTTAGGTACGAGAACAATGAAGGTAATTGAAATCTAAAACAAAAACACGCGTGCAACTGTTACATGACTTTCCGCACATATTATCAATTATTTTCAGAACTATTCTGTAAAATTATTTGAACGCTTAGATCTATTCCTGCTCACGGTGGAACTTTATATATCTCGTCAAAAATAGTTTCCTTACACTTTCTGCTCCAGGTGCACAAAGCATATACCGTAGTCAAATATTTCCTACTTAATATTATATGTTTCTTGCACATCTTTGTGAGCAAGGAACAAATAAAGATAAATGCGCTTAACATTTCAAACTGTAATGTCTAGAAGTCTGAAAAATTCAAACCAATAACCGTGAATTTCTCAAAAGTTGTTAGTGCAACAAACACTTATGCCCGATTTCACCAACAAATGTTAAGACTTAACACGAGTTTAGCAATAGTTAAAACAAAAATTGCATTTCACCAACAAGTGTTAGCGTAACACTCGTGTTAAATCTCATGTTAAACCAACAAGCCGAATTTCTAATGTTAAGTCCTTAAGAATTGTAAATAGTCAAGATTGCGAGCATGAACTCAGCTATTGATGTCGATTTGCTATATTTAAGACCGTCTAAATGGCATTCATAATAGAGTACGGCCTATGAGGAGAAATGATTTTGAGGAACTATCCGAAGAAAATTGTTTGACGGAGGTATAGACTGTCGAAACATGTTGCTATGAAGGTTACTGCGGAAGTACAAGAGAGGTTAGAACATGCATCGAAAGAATATGGCGATCTCGCCTTTGCTTCAAGTATCAATAACCTTGCGATTTTATAATTCACTGAATTATATGGATAATACATTGTTCACCTCCCGTCTTGAAATGTTTAAGGCACTTGTTCTTCGCACCTCGTTTTAAATTTACGTAAAACTGACAAGTTGTTTGGTGCTTGTAGTAGTGACATGCATTTGAATTACATTCGTTTCCAATATTTTCCCCATGACATCTTTCTCTTTTACATTCACTGCATCCGTCCTCTTATTTTCCACGCTATCCTTACACTTCGTCACCATTTCAATTAACAATTCTTTCTCCGTCGATGAGAAATTTGTCTCACGACTTTATTTATGATTTTGTTCATCCGCCATTTGTGCAGACGAAAATGAAAACAAAAGCGCATCGGAGTACATTCAGAAAATCATCCATAGCCTTCTATAACTGTGATATTTACAAGTTTCTTGGCGTTAACACGGGTTTGTTAACATTTTAAGAAAACAGGTTGGTGAAATGCAAGAAATTTAACATTACTTTTAGCGCTGTGACAATTGTTACCTTACATTTGTTAACGTCGATTTCAACATCTGTTGGTGAAATCGCGCATCAATGTAAATTGTTCATTTTGATGGGAATTACATTCTTCATACAGTAACATGTTATGTTTCTTACGAGTTCTTATTTGCATAACATTCAGTTACAATACAATGGATCTCGTCTATTTAGGAAAATTCAAGGCTTAAACATTAAATTTTAATTAAACCATTAGTTATTTTAGAAGACAAAATAAATCGAAATGAACAACTAAGGAAAGAAACAAAATCAGGTCTAACTTAAGGGTTGTTTAGGGGTGGAAGAAAATCGAGAATAATTCTTGTTTTGCTTTTTTTACTTTCTCCACCGCTATGTAGAAGAATTAATGTATTGCAAACCAAAAGGTCGAAAATACAGGTTTTAAGACTTCTTCTTCTTTTTCTTCTTCTTCTTCTTTTTCTTCTTCTTCTTCTTCTTCTTCTTCTTCTTCTTCTTCTTCTTCTTCTTCGACTTCCCTAGTTTTACCACTATACTGGTGTTAACGGCTTCATTTCCATCTATCCCTTATGCCATTAAGCGTAGGGTTGAGGAACAGATACTCTGGATCAGATAGACCCAGGATAGGTGAATAACCCAATGCCTGGTATGAGAAAGGAGAGAAGTAGATGATAGAATGAGGGAGAAACGAATGAAAGGAAAGAGATCATGGAGCAATTGGTGGAATGATGGCGCGGGAAACCGGGTATCTCGGAGATCCCTTGCGCCGTGTTGCCATCACAAATCTCACATGCGGTGACCTGGGATCGAAACCCGGTCATCTTACTGAGAGTCAAGCGGTCCAACCGTTCGGCCACGGCTAGACTAGGTTTTAAGACTCTCCAAATTAAAAAAAAGAGGGAAAAGCAGTTTTAGAAGATCCTGCACGTGTTATGTTAACACAATAACTAAAAAATGAAACGTCGGTTACATATCAAACTTGCTATTTAAGTTCGTAATCTTACAGGGGTACGGCGTGAAATTGTTTAAAAATCCTTCCACCCCAGATTACCTGGTACATGGAAATCGTTTTCGAAAACTGAATTTTTAAAAAGTGGCTTTATTTTCATTAAAATGCAAAAATTATAATGTTTCATGACAAATGAAATATATAACTTGATCTCTTTTTGGAGCAGCCTCTGAGGTACCTTTTATTTTGAATGACTTTGCATAACTATAGGAGCAAAAACGAGACAAAATCTTAGTGAATAAAAATAAATACGAAACTGGTTAAATCACACTTTTATACATTTTTAAAACCACTTCAAAGATATTCCTCGTTAATGGTTTGAAATCAAATAAATACATTTTCCTTTAATTGAAAGTATTTCCCACTTTCTATCTTTCTCTCTTTTTTCTCATTCATTCATTTAATCTCTATTTATTTAATAATTAATGTATTGGCCTAGTAAAACAGCATGGAATTATAGAAGTTTTTTTAAAAATCTGAATATGTGTCGATCAATGAAATGTGTAAATGTAAATTAAACGTTTATTTGGATTAACAACAAATAGCATAAAAGGCCCTTGTAAGAGTAGTTTGCATATGAGTGAGTAAAGATAGTTGCAAAAATGATTTTATTGCATTTTGGGAGGAGGGCTTTGGTACGTATCTCATGCTGGCATTGAAATTCCAATCTCTCTGCTTGGCCATGAGGGGCAAAATATGAACTTTCAAACCAATAACAAAAAAAAAATACCTCCAAAATGGCTAACGCCTCAAAAATGTGTATATGGCATAAACTGTGTTCGTTGAGGATATATATTTTCTTCCTGGAGATTTTAGAAGTTCAGTGTACATTCTCTTAACACATGTAGGCTGGGTACACAATATGAAAAAATAAGCTGATGTGTGTACTCATATGGCTTTTTCAACTAGTTTTAAAAAGGCTTGTACAAATTACTCTTAAAACACATTTTCTTCTATAAACTTCATGTTAATCGATAAAAGCATCTGGAGAAATAGTTTTATTACATATTTCTTTATAGGTACAATGGGGACAGGGGAATGCTTAGGCTTAAAGTGCAGTCAATTTTTTTCCTTAAAAAAATTGAAAACCAATTAAAAAAAATCTCGGGAAAAGATTATATACCATAAAATGTGTGCTTTAATAAGTTCTATATTTTCTGAGGAGCCAGCTTTTGTCTAGGTCTTACGATATTGCAAAGCTAATTTGAATTAAACAGGACTTCACACACAATTCCCAGAAAACTTAAAAAAATATTTTAAATAATATTTTAATGAAAATGTTTAGAGCAATTCTTGGGAAAAACAAACATTTCAAAAAATATTTTTTGTAGAGTTGTGTTGTTGAAAATCTATGCTATCTTGGGAAGTCACTCAAATACTAAGGTTAGTGTTTATATAACTTTTGGTTTTTGGTTGCTCATAGACATACACAAACAAACAAACAAACAAACAAACAAACAAACAAACACACGTTTAAAGTTTCATGTTCCTTGGTTTGTTGTTTCTGGGGTCCCCTTACCCCAGGACATATATTTATGGTCAGATCTCGACTTCGAATTTTTAGTTGAAATACAAAACTTCTGCTTACTGTGTATAGTAGACAAAATAAAAACAGAGAACATTATTTGTAAATATTTTGTGATAAATTCAGTAGAGATTCTCATAACATACATGGGTTGGATAAATAATGATAAAAAATAAAGACAAATGAAAGAACATATTAAACAACAATAACAAATGCAATGTGCACACACAACATACTACTTACGTTGCCATTAAGCTAAAACAACGATAAATAATTAAAATGGTGACTCACCTCTGGTGAACACTTATTGAAGATATGGAGTAACACCGAAGACAGTTGTCTGCTATAACTCAAGAAAGTGATTCATGCCCACGTTTGTATGTAACTTTCCGATAAACTCGCGACGAAACTGTTTGTAGACAAACGTCAAGTGTCTATTGCCTGTTCCGCCCACGCCGCCCTTGTCCAGTTTTGGACACTGGACATTAAAACTGCGCAGATTTCCTTTTCACGCAACTCCTTCCGATCGCTATGTGAATCGACTTTACAGATGGACGTATTCGAAACAATCGTATATTTTGTTTCTCTCAGTTCCTGTAAAAATGGTGGTGTACGAAATAAATATTAGAAAACAGTTATGAAAAAAGTAATTTGTGTCCGAATAAGCTTCTACAGCATATAAACAGCATCTACAGCATATAAACGCACTTTCCTGTAAGATTTTAATTTCGTTTAAATTTTGGTTAAATAATTGAAAATACACTTTTATTACATTTATGCAGGTTCAATTCATTTTCATATTCCTATTCGGCTTACATCAAGTGAATGAGATTCTGGCAAGCGGTCAAAATCTGCCCTTTGTTGAAAATTGTTACTTTATTTCTGTTGATTGCCAACTTCTGCATGCATGTTGGAGATAATACACTATGCCATAAATACGTAGAAGTTCAGTTTGTAAAATTTGAAATTAAGGTATAACAGCGGATTCTCTTTTTGAGAATGAATAATAAGAAAAAAACGTATAATTGTGTAACAGTATTTTAAATTTTCAAAAATAGTTTTTATTAGTTTAATAGCATTAAGGAAACGTAATAAGGAAAGTTTGTAAACATCTCGAAAAATTGAAATTCGTGAATATTTATTGTTAATATTACATTATCTTTAAATATATTAATTTTAAAAATAGAATTTGTTTTAACTTGATTTTAGTTTACTTAACTGGTTTAAATGAAAATAAACCAAACAAAAACAACCAAAAAGAGCGGTTGTGAAGTTCTGTAATTTGAATGTGTTCCAATTTTTAATGTCACGTACTAACTTTTATGCAACTAGTTAAGATCTTATAATGAAATATATTTTCTCTTTAAGGGTCTATTCTTTTAGCAACTGGTATTCTTATCTCATTCGAAGTTCTCAAAAGTGATAGAATTTAAACATTTTAATTAAAATAATTAACATTATGAGCTAGATCTTTGGAAACCGTGAATACATTACTTTTATTTGTTTTTAAATAAAAAGGAAGTTTAAACAATGGAAATGTGGTGATGATACTTTAGTTTCTTTCTAAGAAAAACGCCAGTTCTGTATGGCATGAACAAATATGCGATCTGGGTACTTAATCGATATTGCATATAATATGAAACAAAACCCATTTAAACTAATTATTAGAAAACTAAAAAGGAGTGTAGAAATTATAGGTGTTTAAAACCATTGAATGTTTATGAAAGCACAACTAAAATTTCGGCTAAATTACATAAACATTTTGAAAATATTTTCAGTGCATGTAACCTTAAAATAGAGCAACCGTATTCTTGCAAAGTTCTGTTATTAATGGCTTTATAATTATTATTTCAAAACAAATATTAGGTAAAATAATTTGTACATTATTTGGCAACTTAACGCAGGTTAGTATTTTCTTTTTCTTTGGCTGGCGGGCTTTTCTTTAAAATATCGCTTGCCAGAATTCCACCTACGTAAATTATTTCCTACACAAAGCCGCATATAATGTTCTAGCATTGCAAGTTACTAAAAAGAAACACCATAACCACTTAAAAACTCGTAATAATCACGTAATGTGAAGCACTAACCAAATATGTAGAATTAGAAACAAGTCATACGCGTTTTGTGATTAGCTGCACCAAAACTGTAATTTGTCAAGTGTGCAGACAGAATCTAGAGGAGGGTTAGCACAACGGCACAGTCCGTAACACGATCCACGGTTTATATTCGGTTAAGGACGACACAGGTTGTTGTCTTGTCTAGAAGCGTCGCTTTCTTCCCACACGGTAACGACGACGGCGCCGCTGCCCGGAACAATCGACCGACTTGACGATCGATACAGCTTGCCTAGGCCTAACTAACTTCCCGCTACTGAAGCTTGATTCTGAGTGACGAATCTACGACACCACTCTTCAAGGCACTCACTTGTTTGCCACAGAGCATGCTCCATTACTCTTATTGTTATCTAAATGTCCAAGAACGCTGGAAGTAAAGATCCCATGTATAACATAGTGTGGGTAACGTCTTTCTGCTTAGCCATCTTATGTAACGTCGATCAATTGGTCCTCCTCAGTCCTCACCACTTGCAGAGTTATGTTTTAGGTCAGGAGTCTTCAACCGTTTCCAATGACGTATCATAATTTCTAACGCACTATATGCACCAGAGCAAATTTTACGAGGAGAATGCTAATGTTGTGAAAAAGAATCCAAATAAACATTCTTCTACATTTATAGCAATAGTATTTACTTCTTTAATTATTTCTTGTATGTAGTATTTTAAGATAAGAAATTATTGAAGAAAAATGTTAAAATGTATCCCTATTCAATGAAGTTATCTGTGAAATGTTAAAATCCGTTAAAATTTATTTATTTAAGGTTAACATATGGTCATTGAGGTGTATTATCTCAAAATGAATCTGAGAAAAACTTGTGGTTTACTGGAGGAAGGAGAAAAGATAGGTCGTATCAGCACGTTGACTTGGTAGTTCAGCATACTGAAGAGACGTGGTTCAAATCTATGGTATTGCATTTTCAATCGGATTCTAGTTTTTCAACAACAATGTAAATCCATTGATTTCTTGACTGTAAATGCGTCTTGCAGTTAAAGAAAGAAAAAACAAAGAGCAATATAGAAGAAAAGTAGGAAGGAAGGAAGAAAATAACGAAAAAAAAGATAGAACGATAGAAGGAAAGAAGCGAGGGAGGAAGAAAAGAAGGAAAGGTAAGAAAGGAAAAAGAAAAGAAAAAGATAGAAAGAAGTATGGAAAGAAAGAAAGAAAGAAAGAAAGAAAGAGAGAGAGAAAGAGAGAAAGAGAGAAAGAAAGAAAGAAAGAAAGAAAGAAAGAAAGAATGAATGAATGAATGAATGAAGGGAAAGAAAGAAAGAAATAACAGAAGGAAAGAAAGAGGGAAGAGGGAAAGAAAGAAGGAAAGGAGAGAAAGGAAAGAAGGAAAAAGAAGGAATGCAGAAAGGAGGGAAATAAAGGGAAAGAACTATAAAAGAAGGGAAAGGAAGGGGAAAAGCGAAAGAAAGAAAAAGAAATTAAGTCTAGAACGGACAGAAATAAATATCTAATACCAAACTTGATATTTAACGTCAATATGTTCCACGAAGATGTTTAAGAAAATCAGGGAAATGGCATCCATATATTTGCGCTCCGTTTTGCACAAACAAATGAGAAGTTCGAGCCAAAGACTACTGAATGGAAATCAGCTCTGAGCCACAGTAATGAGAGATGCCAAGAACATGTCTACTTTTACTTTCAGGCTCTTTTTCTTAAGCTAGTTAGAACCAGAAGACAGAAGTGAGTAACATTCACCGAGATGAATGACGTTCGTCAGAAGGCTTGTTTATTGTCTCTTTTCGCTCGAAAGTGAATGTCAGATTGGAATAATGGCTTTCAACTGTTCTAGTTTCGTTGGGACTGACCAGGAATCGTGTGCGCCATAATTATGCGCTACGTCATAATTTATTTCTCTGCTATGAAGTTACATAAAGGTGAGAAAGTATTTTATTCCACCAAAAAAATCGATACAGAGATTTCTCCGGATGTACATGTTTTGAGGCCTCCGAATAAACAAACGCTTATTTAGAAAATGGTCCATATGTGGATGTATCTGTGAACAGAGTAACTCAAAAACGAATAGTCGTTTAAATATGAATCTTTGTATTTCAGTTCAAAGCCTTCCAAGGGTGCCACATAAAGATTTCGGAAGAAAGCTCCTACCTTAGTTTATCGTTTATATAGAAAGTTATTTTTAATTTGAATATATACATATATATATATAATTTATTTCAAATATTATTAAGCCATTTCCACATATCTTCGTTATTGGTGATTACAGCTGCTCTGCATTTCTGTCATCATTTAAACTTCCTCAGTTGTTTCTCGCAATTGTTATAAAAACTGCGGAACTTTAAGGGCAGTTTTTAGATCCCAGCTCTTAAAACTTGCTTATCTTATTCCCTTTGAGTGTTCAACGTAATGTATAATGTAGCTACTTCTGCAAATGTTTATCACGGTTAAAATAAAGTAGATAAGGAATAAGTTTATGTGAGAATATTTTTATACTCCGAATGAATAATATAAACCAAAAGTTATATGAATTTAAAAAATAATCCGCCGTAAGGATAATTTACAATTAATTTTAGTGTTTAAGCATCATCATTCCTAGTCAATCAATAGGATTCCTAACAACTTCTTTTAATACATTATAACTTTAAATTTACACTATATAAATCTTATCTTTTTGAAAAATTTAATGAAATATGACTTTAAAACTTTTTAGCAGTCCTAAACTCAGTCATGATAAGAATAAGTTATATAAATAGTACTAAGAAGTAGTAGCTTCTGCTAAGGGGAGGTTAAATAGCAATAATTGAAAGAATAAAACATAATGGAATTTTTACATTTTTGTGTGTTCTTATTAAATTACTAGAAGTTATTAGATCTTTATTTTAAAAATGTTTTCATAATGATACTGCTTCTGTCATTTTCTGTTGTCAATTCTGAAGCACTTCGGAGAGAGAGAAAAAGAATACTACCACCGCTTTGGGGTAGAGTGGAGAACTTTATCCCATATTTTTGAGGAGGTTTTGATTTACTGCTGTTAGGAATGGGAGCTTCTGTGTGTTTAATTCATTTGTAAATATATGCCAGTTGTTTTTTCGTTTTGCCTTTTGAATTGCTTATCCTGAGAATGACATTTTCTGGCATAAATGATTGTTCTTTCAGCAATACTGAAGATAGCTAAATTCAAAGTTAGGCTGATAAAAAGAGATTCTGAGTTTTGTAGTGAATCTACTTTGGTGTTACTAACATGCCTGTTGTTTTTAATAATTTCATAGCACAATAAACTTAGAAGTCTTGATCTAGGTTATGTAAATATTCAGTCAATATATTTAATAATTTCTGAGATAATGGTTATGAATTCAGCAGATTTTATACTGGTGAGATAAAACTTCAAAGGAAATTCTGTTGAACAAACATGGATTTATAATGATTACGCAGAAAATGAAGCTAGTTACAGTGGAGTAATAAATAAAAATATTTGTTAATTAAAAATAATATTTATTATTGAAATAAATCCCGAAGTTAAATTATTAAAACAATTAAATGCTCCCATAGATTTAATAGTGTGGGAAATATTTATTTAAAAAAATAAAAATCGCGTAATGAATTTTGACATCTCGGCAACTGATTCTGTTTTAGGTTTGTTTCGTCTTCAGATTTTGGTAATACGAAAAAACATAGTATCCTTGACGAAGAAGTAAACAAGACGACGAAGCGAGCAAATGTTCGTGAAATCGATTTTTTAAAAATAAGAACGAAGTATTAACATAAACTTCTTAAGATAAGTGGACATTAATTAACAAATATTTTTATTTGTGTAATGGATTTATATTTTGACAACCTCCAGCCTCAGAGTGAAATGTGCTTTTAAAATTCTTTTTTTTTATTTGTGTACAATGCATATTGCGAACGGGTATATAGTATAATAGGCATAATGTACACACTATCCTAAAATACAAGTGAAACTAAATTGCTGTATGTTCTACATTGAATTTTGTGATTTTGTTTAAGACAAAGAGAACTCAGTAAAGAAAGCAAACTCTGAAAATATACAGGTCCAAAAATACACATGCAGTGACTGTAAATCTTTCATTCAGTGTACTACTTCGCTCGAGCACCAGGTACAGACAAATTCTTTTATAACGTATATTTAAGCACATTTTGATGGCTACAATGAATTAGTGCCGTACATAACTATGTACAAAATATTCATATTATATTGTTAATGGATTATGTGTCCTAATAAAAAGCATCGGATGCGTCGCACCTGCATAACTTACTTTACTCTTGTACCAATTATTATTTTAAAACGGTTGTTGATACATGATACGTGAGTAAACTAAGAATAAGGAATTCTAGGAGAATGCTTGATTGAGTTTAGCTAGGATCTAGGAATAATATCTAAGGGGTAGCCCAGTGTATACACGTTAGTTGTGAGGGTATGTTGTTCATGTAACAGATGTATGATATCTAACATGCCCACCTCGGTAGCGTGGTGGTAGAGAGTGTGCCTCACGTTCAAGAGGTCCCGAGTTGGAATCTCGGTCAGGGCGAGTTGCCTGGATAAGATTTTTCCGGGGTTTTCCCTTATCCTGAAAGACGAATGTCGGGTAGCTCTAAGCTCTAAGGACCCTGGGCTCATTTGAGCATCATTTCGCTCATTCCATTCACCGTCCGATATAACTTAATGTTCGAGGATGTAAAATTACAAAAAAAAAAAAAAAAAAAAAAAAAAATCTAACATGTTAATTGTATGTAAGCCTAACCTAAGCCCTTTTCTTCTGCTAGCCTATTCTATCATCTTTAGTACTATCTTCTAACCTAGTTCCTATTCTTATACTAATCCATTTTACTCTAAACCAAGCTAACCTACTCCCTTCTTTACCAATAGTCTAATCCTATTCACGTCCTCCTCCATACTCATCTACTCTTGAGCATTTTAGTTACTTGTAAATATTTTCCCTTGATTTTAGGTATTTTGTTTATCATTCTAAAACTTTGTATACATGCTTTTGGCCCGCCTCGGTAGCGTAGATGATAGCGTGTATGCCTCACGTTCAAGAGGTCCCGAGTTCGAATCTCGGTCAGGGCGAGTTACCTGGACAAGGTTTTTCCGGGGTTTTCTCTTATCCTTATAGATGAATGGACCCCGGGCTCATTTGAGCATCATATCACCCATTTCATTCTTCGTCCCATATTACGTTGGAGGACGTAAATTACAAAAAAAAAAAAAAAAATGTACAATTTCCCGTTCATTTCAGAGTATTTTGATGCTATATTTTACCCCTATTTGGGTAATTTTGATGCTATATTTTACTCATCATTTGGATATTCTGATTACCTTTAGGCCTATTTTAAACTTTTTCTGGATATTTAGACTTTCAGCTGGGAGTTTAGATGCAGGTATTTTAATGCTTTTCAGATGTATTTTAGCATTGATATGGGAAGGTCAGTTCCTTCTGGGATATTTTTAAGGCACATACTGACTACCACACTACAATTTCAGAGCATTTTTGAGCTCTTTTATGGTATTTTGGCTATTGATGCTGACATTATGTCTCGTTCAGAGTGATTTTAGTTCTCTGGTACCACTGCGAGATATATTTCGAAAGCTTTTAGAGCTTTCAGGCATGTTTGTTCAGCAATTGCCCTCGTTTTATAGGAATTGAGTGTGTTCTTATAGTCCACTCATGTGATTTTAGACACATTGCTCTGGTTTTTACTGTAATTATATATGTTTTAGAATGATTTGTATATTTTACGCGCTTGTTAATTTCCCTTTTACTAATTGTTCTGCTTTTTACAGTCGAATTTCACTTTTTAAAGTGTTCTGACGACGGTGACAGCTAGAGTACAACTAGCCCACCTAATCTGACCAAATATTTTTGGCTCGACGGTTTAATTTGTGGTTGCATTTTATTTGTAAAATGTTTCAATAGAATGTCTACAAAAAGACATAACGTAAGGAGCCTAACTCCCAAGAGGGAAACTATGCGTGGCCTTCATAGATTATGGGGTAATCTAAAATATAAATAGAGCAATTTATGGGCAAACACAGCTGTGAAGCGAGATTCGTTAGGAAACTGCTGAGTAGTAATCACATGGAAGTATCAGACATCATTACACCCTTTGGAGAGAGAGAGAGAGAGAGAGAGAGAGAGAGAGAGAGAGAGAGAGAGAGAGAGAGAGAGAGAGAGAGAGAGAGAGAGAGAGAGAGCAGACTCTGGAAGCGTATCTATATTTTTCTAAGTCCACATCGTGTCCACATCCGATTTACAATGGTATCACGGAACGCGTCTCTTCGTGCACATACACATACAGAATCCTTCCTTTTTTCGCACATTGTAACATGTGCGATAAATTAAGTCTATAATTGACTCATAACTCAGTCTCAATTATTAAACGCTCACAGATAGCCGAGCGGTTATAGAAAATTATGTAGGAGCTAGACCTACAAAGGTTCGAATCCCGAACATCATTTTGATTTTTTATATTGTAGACATACGAAATATGTATTACACACATTGTAATATAACTTAGTTTCTAAGATTTGCTTGATTTTATGGCATTTATGCTCACACAAAAACTGAAATACTCTAACTCAAATAAATGTTGTATTCCTATATGTAAAATCAGATAAAATGGAAATTAACTTAGTAACAGGTATGTAAACCCTCTGCTTCTATTATTGCCCTCAATCTACGGGGTATGGATGAGACCAAATGCTTAGTGAAATGTTCGCGAGAGCATACTTCGCATTATGTGCCAGCACCATTCGTAACAGATGAATGAGCTCGAGTGCTTACATAACCAATGTTAAGGCAGCTTTCTAATAACATTGCATTTATTTTGAAGACGATAAGAATCTATTATTTACGTTTTATAAATTAATGGGTTTAAAATATTATTTATCTTCTACAAGAAAAATCTAAGCCATTACTATTAAAGTAACAATAATAAAAAGGAACATGCACATCAAGGATTCGAACTCATGCTGGTTACTTACGAAACACTTGCGTTTTACCGGTCGGCTACCATGCATACGGTCAAGCCGCAAGGCAACCGCTATCTACCGAGTAGCTTTGAAATGAAGTCAGAGCAGTATCAAATTGTATACTGAAAAAAAAAAATAATTGTTTTTTCATATTATGTATGTGTAGCTCAAAGTATGGAAAGGTAGAGGAAGACTGAAAACTTCAATACCATAGCCAGGATTAAAATCATTGAGCTTTTCAGTCTGAGTCTATCTTTCCAACGCGTATATTGTGAACGCAGCGTCATCGAATGCTTCCGATGTTTTCCGAATCGAACTTTGTTTCTGGCAGCTGCTTTGTGTGTGTGTGTGTGTGTGTGTGTGTGTGTGTGTGTGTGTGTGTGTGCGTGTGCGTGTGTGTATGTGTGTGTGTGTCAAAAGTTAACTGCATAAGTATACAATAGACAAATACAATATTACTGAGAGACCGACTAAGTCTTTTTTTTTTTTTTTTTGCTTTTTAACTACTATGGTCATATCGACGGCCGTTCTCCTTTGGAACATACCGAAGGTGTTGACTCGTTATCTTTTGGTTTTTAATCATTACATCACGCACACATTGACACTCTCATTCATACTTCCGGACTCTGTGGAAGATGGGGAATTATCTTGGACGGAGAAAAATCCCCACCCCCACCGCCGGGAATCGAACCCGGGACCCCTAGCACGGTAGAAGTCAATTCTTATTCAACTTAGGCACAGCAGTTTTCGAACTAAAACCAGCAAACTGAGTACATATCTCTATAAGCAGACCAGGTGGCAATCATCTCCAGCAGCCAACAAGATGTACAAATGGCTTTCAACAATGAAGCACACCAGGCAGAACTAAACAACTCATACCTCAACGTGTAAAATATGGTCACGAAAATATTAACGAAGTGATGAAGTCGGCAACCCTAGCCCATAATATAAAATCTCTCAAATCAGTATGAACTTCAAATACCTAGGAGTAATATTCCAGACACACGAGCACCCACATCAATGTGAGAATGAACTCAGCAGTGCAGGTCAGCATTCAGAAAACCACGAAAAAAGAGTAGAGTACATGGTCGAGGTCGACAGGGATCGAACACGTGCATTCCCAAATTTGAGTTACTGTGCTACTGCGGTGACATACCGTTCGGTTCTAGAGCACCTGTAGCGTGTTCTGTTTACACTACGAGAGTGAGGTTCTGCCCCGTACAATTCTACATAGAAGTTGTGTATATAACAAATTGTGTACAGTTAAGAACCTGTTGGAAGCAGTCCAGCTGAAAATAACAAATACATGGATTCAAACCAGTATTTAGCCTTTGCTTCCACCATATCATGTGGTCACATCACCCATTAGTCATTACTAGAGCCGGATTTATAAGCAAAATACTTACAAATGCTTATAAATGTTTTTTTGCTGAAACACAGGACTTGCTTGCTTATTTTATGCTTTTTAATTAAAATAGCTTATTTTATCTAAATTATTAATTAATTTAGAGGTAAATTTTCACTCCAAGCCATCATCGTCTCGCCGAAAGAGTGAGGAGCCGATATAAAAACGTGGATCTTCTGGTTTCTAGCGTAAAGAAAGTGTACTGTCGCCGATTAGAGTTAAAAAATTTCATGAAGTCCTTCCAAATTTGTCTTTACCTCCTCAGCCAGTTTTAACTCGATCGAGTTCTTGGTTAAAGGCTGTAACATTCTACGCAGAACATTTCAATGACATAAAACCGCGTTGTACTACTTAGATGCAGAAGATACAAGCAACATCGCGTCAGCACAAGAATGTTTTGCTAATATTGGCATTCAAGATAAGGTAGAGTACATCCATAACCGCTTCTCCAAAACATCTGCTATTATAACACAGTTGGAAACTCAAAATAATACCTCGGAGCATTCACTTTCTTTGATATTTGAAATTTCAGTAACGTTGTCTTCAGAGATTCAGGGTATTGCTAAAACTGCCGTTGAGAAACTCAGTAAGGTATCAATGAAAAATCCTGGTTACGAGACACTAAAGTTTCTACAAAACTTTCTGCTACAGATACATATATCCAAGGGAAATTCATTCAAAAAGAATTGGTGCTTTTTCGCATGTTCCAGTAACATCATACGTCGTTGAGAGATCCTTTTCACAGTATATTTTTTTCTACTGAAAAACGCAGGAGCTTCCCACAAGAAAATCTCAAAGGGGTCCCGGGTTCGATCCCCGGCTGTACGGGTGGGGATTTTTCTCCAACCAAGATAATTCCCCATCTTCCCCGAAGTCTGGAAGTATTAATGAGAGTGCGAATGTGTGCGTGATCTAATGATACAACCCAACGAATACGAGTAACACCTTGATATGTTCCAAAGGAGAACGGCCGCGGATATGACCATTGAAGTTAAAGGCGGTGTGTAAATGGAAAATAGATATCAAGATAACTCTTTCGTGTACTGTATTGTCACCCAATTAGGGAAGGGACGGACAGGCGACAGTTGGGAAGGACCCTAGGCACTGGGCCACGCCCACTCATCGGTCTCTGTCACTAACTGAGGGAAATGTCAGTTGTCCCTCGAAGTTTCTCTCCCCTTCTCCTCTCCTATGGAACGTTCGGGTAATTTGCGGAAAACCAGAGACTTCTAGAATAGCAGGATATTCCTATAAAAGGGACTTCGATTAGGAGTGAGTCAGTCAGTGTTAGTGTGTACGTGCATCGGAACGGTAACGGACGAACTGGTGAATCGTAATTGTGTGCACTACGTAATTTTGTGTAATTGGCAAGTATTTAACTGTAAGTCGGTGGAAATAAAGAACATTTTTGAGTGGTGAAATTGGACTTTTCATTTCACGAACCCACGAAGTCACACTGGTGTCAGGAAGCGGGAAGATAACATCACCGAACATTACAACCATGGACGCGGCATTGGAGAAAATTTTGGAGACGATGATGGAAATGAAAGCGGAACTGAAAGAAATGAAGACGGCCAACGACAACATCGCCGGGAAGATGGAAGAAATGAAGGCCGAACTAATCTCGGAAATGAAGACGGCAAATGAAAACCTCGCTGCAAAAATAGAAGCGGCCACAGAAATGAGAGCAGCGAACGGCAGTCTGGCCACGGAAATGAAGGCGGCGAACGAGGCTCTCGCCGCAAAGTTTGAGGAACGTTTGGCCGGCGTGTGGGATGACGTCGCGAACCTGGGCAAACGGAGGGGTCAAGTAGACGACCGCCTTAATGATTTAGAGGAAAAGGCCGACAACATCGCAAAACCCCTCACCCGCCTGACGGAGGAAAACCGGCCTTATGTGTGGACGGAGGACGCCGAAGACGCTTTCCAGCACCCGAAGGGGACCCTGTGCAGTGCTTCAATTTTGGGTTTCCCACAACCGGTTGGCGCCTTCATTGTGGACACCGACGCCAGCGACCATTGCATTGGAGGTGTCCTATCGCAGATCCAGGACGGCCACGAGCGCACAAGAGTGGAAGAGGAGGAGCGTGCCGCAGCAGTCCGAGTAGTTGTGGCAGTGCCTGCTGAAGGCTGGGATAGCGCAGGCCTGAGGAGGGAGCAGCTGGCGGACGCAGACTTGGGGCCACTCTTGAGGGAAGTGGACGCAGGGACGAGACCAACCTGGGAGGACATCGCACCGAGGAGCGCCACCTACAAGTCGTACTGGGCCCGATGGGACTCGTTGAAGACCAGAGAGGGCGTGCTGTTCCGGGTATGGGAGTCACCCGATGGGAAGGCGCAGAGAGAACAGTTGGTACTTCCCCGGAGCAAGGTCCCGGAAGTCTTGGAGGAAGTGCACGCCGGTACTTCAGGAGGACACCTGGGAGCGAACCGAATGATTCACAAACTACGGCAGCGCTACTACTGGCTGAGGCTCCGAGCAGATGCTGAGAGATGGTGCCGTCAGTGCCACGTGTGCGCGGCGAGTCGCGGCCCCCAGACTAGGAGCCGGGGTCGCATGCAGCAGTACAACGTCGGAGCGCCATTCGAACGGCTCGCCGTTGACATTGCTGGACCGTTCCCAGTTTCCGACCGAGGCAACAAGTACCTAATGGTGGTCGTGGACTACTTCACCAAGTGGCCGGAGGTGTATGCCATCCCAAACCAAGAGGCAAAGACAATCACAGACTGCCTCGTGGAGCAAGTGTTCTGTCGATTTGGGGTGCCGTTAGAGCTACTCAGTGACCAGGGTACCAACTTTGAGTCCAACCTAATGAAGGAGGCATTACAAAGGCTTGGGGTGAACAAGACTCGCACTACGCCTCTACATCCCCAATCGGACGGCATGGTCGAAAGGTACATCAAGACCTTAGAGGAACACCTGAGGAAAGTCGTGGCCAGCCATCAGCGAGACTGGGACGTCAAGGTGCCACTGTTCTTGCTGGCCTATCGCTCGTCTACACACGACACAACCGGGATGACGCCAGCCAGCTTAATGTTCGGCCGAGAGTTACGCCTCCCTTGTGACCTGGCTTTTGGAAGCCCTCCGGAAGCGAAACAGCCAGCGACCGAGTATGTGGAGAACTTGGTGGACCATCTCCACAACATGCACGAGATGGCTCGCCAGAACATCCAGAAGGCGAGCGACCGCATGAAGACCAGGTATGACAAGCAAGCCAACAGCCAAGGGTTCCAGCAAGGTGACCTGGCCTGGTTGTACCGTCCTACCCGGACCAAGGGACGCTGCCCGAAGCTCCAGCAGCCATGGCAAGGACCGTACCGGGTTGTGAAGAGGATCAACGACGTGGTCTACCGCATCCAGAAGGTTCCCCGAGGAAAGATGTTGGTGGTACACCTGGATCGTCTTGCACGCTATGATGGTGCTGTTCGGGACGACCAGCTTTGAGGAGGGAGCAGTGTCACCCAATTAGGGAAGGGACGGACAGGCGACAGTTGGGAAGGACCCTAGGCACTGGGCCACGCCCACTCATCGGTCTCTGTCACTAACTGAGGGAAATGTCAGTTGTCCCTCGAAGTTTCTCTCCCCTTCTCCTCTCCTATGGAACGTTCGGGTAATTTGCGGAAAACCAGAGACTTCTAGAATAGCAGGATATTCCTATAAAAGGGACTTCGATTAGGAGTGAGTCAGTCAGTGTTAGTGTGTACGTGCATCGGAACGGTAACGGACGAACTGGTGAATCGTAATTGTGTGCACTACGTAATTTTGTGTAATTGGCAAGTATTTAACTGTAAGTCGGTGGAAATAAAGAACATTTTTGAGTGGTGAAATTGGACTTTTCATTTCACGAACCCACAAAGTCACAGTATGTAACAATCATGAATAAGGTAAACATTCTACCAAACAATACGTTTATGATTAAATGTTTATGTTTATTTTCTTACTTTGGTGCTTATTTGTTTCATGTTTGTGCTTATTTGCTTGCTTATTTCATCATTTGATTGTGCTTACAAATCCGGGCTCTAGTCATTACTAAATGAGTAATGACTAATGTATTATCCACGAAATATCGATATCAAATTGGTAGATCGAATGTAATACCTCCTCTGTATACTAGTATAGGAAATAACAAAGGATATACCATGTGTAAAATGAAGTGACACCCTTAGCTATATCAAAATGACACGGTCAGTATTTTCCCTCTGCAAAGTAAGCACCCAGCATTACAAGCGTTGGCCCTGTTCCAAACACAAAGCAATTTGTCACTATGCCGACTTCCAGCAGCTCACGCCACCTGTTGCTTCAAAACAACACGTGAGCATGTCCAGCTTGAGAAACAGAAAAGCAAATAAAAGAAAGTATCGCACAAGCTTGCACAGCTGCTTGGAGTTGGAGTTGAGCTATATTCCTCAACACTCCAAAGTACAATGCAAGTGGCATATGGCAACTACGAACAACAGGTGTTGAAATGCATCAGAACGATTACATTTATTATTATTTCGTTCAGATATTCTCAGAATAGACCCCCCAACCCAAATTATATGTCCCGTTCTAGTAAACCGCTTATTGACCATTCTTACCAAATGTTTTCTTCTGATACTGCTTTTGCTTTTAATTATATACTGCTTTAAGGCTAGAAAACGATTTTCTGTCAAGCAATTTTCACTAGAGGAAAAATGAAAAGACCTGAAATATAACAGTGCACTATTTTGTCGAGTCATTACCAATTCTGGGCTAACCTATATATTTTAATACAATTATAAGGCATTTGTTGCACAATTCAAGCGACAAAATTTCAGTGGTTTTTCAGTGTTAGGCGAGCACGTTTGAGCACGTCTTGAGTTCATGCTGGTTTGCTGTAGACTAAAGTAAATAACAAGCAGTACGCCACTGACGGGCGCAGCTATTTGCTAATATACTGCATGCCTGGTTTGCGACCTGGCGATTAAAACTAAATGTCACTAAGTCCCAAGCAGTCACTTTTACCCGACGAAATTTAGAGGACGTACCCAATCTTCGTCCAGGAGGAGCAGATATACCCTGGTCAACGCAGGCAACCTAGAGTAGCCGTATTCCCATAAAAGCCCTGGGTGTTCAGAAGGCGAGCCTGTTTTCAATATCCGCTTGGCGCCTCATGTATGCCAGTTCCTCCCTCTCTCCCTCCCTCCCACCCAGCCGTATGCGCCAACCTGTATGCGCAAAGGTCAGTGTGTATCCTCATCTAGACGAGTGAACTTGGTTATCACGTGCTTTGTTGGGAACACTAAATCTGTGAAACTTATTAGTTAGAATGCAGTTAAAGAAAAACTAAAGCCCAATCTTCCAGAAAAGTCTGTTCTTGCGATAGACAACGCTTCATATCACAATGTGACCAGAGAAAAATGCCCCACAGCGAACACAAAAAAGCAGGATATGCAAGACTGGTTGGTTAAGCATAGGATTCCGTTCGGAAGCCATATGCTGAAAGGGGAACTATATGATCTTATAAAGTTGCATAAGCCAAAATATAAGAAATATATTGTGGATGCAATTTTAGAAGAAGATGGGCACGTAGTTCTCCGCTTACCACCGTACCATCCCGACCTGAATGCCATTGAAAAAATTTGAGCAAATGTAAAAGAATGGGTTGCGCTTTGCAATGTGAGCTTCAACATGGGAGGCGTGTGGCGTTTGTGCGAACAGCGATTTGGTGAAATAGAAGAAGCAGAATGGGGTCCAGTTTGCCGACATGTTCACCAAGTGGAAGAGAAATATATAAAAACTGAGGGTCTCCTAGAAACAGAGGTGGAAATGCTAACGATCACTGTTAATGACGACAGTAGCAGCAGTGATTCGGAAAGTGATTACTCAGCAACGTCTGAAAATGAGTGCAGCAGCAGAGCCGAGAGGTACGTTTTCGAGGGATGTGCAGACGACATGCTGGACGGCATAGAGGAACTTCCCCAATCACCTCACGCCTAAGCCACGCCCATCGGTGGTGAGAGTCGCTCCTAAGGTAAGCAATGCATTATGCCAGGGTTTTTACGAAAGTAATCTAACTCTACCTTGGTGTTCTTCTGCACATGCGCCTTACCTGGAAGGAGCACATAACAGTTGTAGCTAATAAAGTGAGCAGAAGGATCCTTGTATCCTTTATACAACCGCAAATCACCAATGGCTCTTAGAAACAAGCAGTTACTGTACAAACAGATACTAAGGTCGGTATTTACCTAAGCCTGCCAAGTCTGGAGTGCTGCAGCCAAAACCCACCTCTCCAAACTCCAAATCCTTCAAAACCGTTACCTTAGGACTGCAGTTGCAGCCGACTGGTATATCTCTAACGACAACATTCATTTAGACCTATCCTTCCCTAAAATATCTGACTACATTCTACTCCTATCCCATTGCTTCTATTCCAAACTTCCAAACAGTTTCAACAACCTCATCAGTGGATTCGGGGAATATGATCTCGACTCCGGAGAGACATACAAGTGACCCAGACTTAAGCTAGGACTTTCTTAAGAACCATAAATCATCATCATATTCCCATATACAACATCTACATCTCTACCTTAACCAACATCTCTAAATCCCTCATTCAATCACCACCACTTACACACCATCATTAATAAAAATGCAACCCCTCTCAATGCCAGTAAGGGGCCTAGTCCCGGTATGGCAATAGTCGAAGGACCCAGCCTCCTTCAACGACCCAAAGGCTGTGTGTATTACTATAAGGCGTATGGTATTAGAAGGCATATGAGACGGAGGTAGGGAGGGCCCGCCTAGAGCGACTGTCCTATCATAGGCGTGCAGAGTTGCCTAAATCGGAACGCAGGGCACAAGCATGAGCAACAGAGATTTCCCTCTTTCATGCACCCAAAATTACTACTGGAAATTCGACATTATAATATGCCTTGGTATAAGTGGCAGCCTGTACAAAGGCCATTTTTCTACACGTATGGTTCTCGAGTTATCATTTCGAGAACAAATACCTAATTCCCGTGCTTATGCTTCAGCTTCCCATCTTGTCCATGTGTTATTCCTTTTCATTACGCTGTACTGAGTAAGACATTACCGTGTCAATAGGAACTGCATATGTTTAATTCATAAATTAACTGGCCACGGATTACTGCTGTGCGCGAGCGTGTTCTTTGAAGTTCGGTTCAAGATCAATGCGTAATGCAAACTGAGTGCAAGGTGCTTTGTGTAACTGCAACAATAAGCAAAAAATTCACATGTTTATATTGTGTTTTATGAACTCTTTAACAATGTAACTTTCAAAGCCTGGCACCAATGGCGCGGGTACTAAGGGTAAGCTACTCCCAGGCCAGAAATATTATTTTTAAAGTGTACGGTTTCTTTAAGGAATTGTCATCTGAGGAAGTGCGTTACAGGATCAATTTTTCACAAAGCCAGGAGCACACGACCAGAGGGTGTAAAGTAAGTGTGCATACTGTGTTGCGTATTGTGAAACAGCGCAAAACTTCTAGCGCAGAAATTGGTGAACTTTATTTTACTTAAACTAGGAGCTATTCTATGACATCGTTTTCAGAAACCCAGATACGTTATTTTCAGTAAATAGGCATGCTAATATTGAATGATACAGTTTATAATGTTATAATTATTCTTTGCTACATAAGTCTACGTTCTGACAATTTGTCAGACGACAAATGTTACTTTCCTCGTAAGTTCTCTGGCGAATCAGATGGTAACAGGGCAGCCACCGTTTGGAGGATTGGTTCAGTTCAGATGCCTTCTAAAACCGTACGCCGTTTATACTGCTGTAGTCCCTCCGGGCTTAAAGTGGGGACGAACATGAAAGTGCAGTTGTATCACTCCGCCAAAAAGCACGCATTAACGTTCTCCGCGGTCAGCTGTTTATACAACTGTTTCCTATCGCAAGGGTCATGTCTTTCCTGTAGTTCATGTTTTGGAACTTGAATTGCAGTATTTATTCAGCACCTTTATTATTTGAATCTGCTGTCAAATAAGCGATAATATATGTAATGTAACGAACAATTTCCACTCGACTATTTCAAACGCTCTGTAAATTGCGCTACAGCGTAATGTTGACATCTGTACACACTTTAAGATCGGATAGAGTGTATATTCAGGTAATCTTGGCCATGTTTTGATCAAACATTCGATGTGAATACCTCCGTATTATGTACTTTGAAATTATTGGGACAGTAGTGTTGGTTGGCGGCGGTAAGATTGAAGGGTGCTCAAGGCCCTCAACTCCTACTTCCTACTAGAAATCCGTAAACACCGAAAGAATATTCGTAATTAAACGCTCCATGCGATGGGTGGAACCACCCGGGAACATTATATGGCCGGGAACCAGTGCTACCACACTCTAGCCCACTGCGACACGGCAGGGATAGGAGTGCTGAAATCCCGCAAAAGCCGTCCACTGTTCCGTATTCCTCATAACTGGCAAATGCCGGGCCGATAATTACTCCAAAATTTGGACTGAAAGGTTGTATTTCCAACATTTCTCTCTCAAATACCATGCATTGCATATATAACGTCTATCCCTTGTAGTAATGTATGCAGTAAGAAAATAGGTAATAAACACTACTTAAAAAGATAAGGATCTCAGGTAATTTAGGCTAATCCAGGATTCATTTTATTTTTCATGCCAATATCTGGCCTCATCGAGTATACGAATGCCGATATTAGATGTAGATTAAAATTCCAATACCTATGTACAAGCAAAGCAAGTACCAAATGATTCTTCCAAGAAAGAGAGCCTTTAAGCCTGTGAAACCTTTAAAAAATAAGTTTAAGTCAGAATCTATTATTTCTGGGCTTATGGGCCGTGATCTTTTTGAACAGCTTTTACTTCCAGACGTTTCGTTCACAGCTGTGATGAACATCTTTAGTGAGGCTGCAGTAATTATCTTTAAATAATTTTCACGACGACTGTTTCGGGTCTTTCCACCTCCCACCTCATTTGTTTTCTGATAAATTATAAGTGTTGGTACCGCTAGATAGATACAATGTTCTGCAGCTAAAATTTTTGAATCGAGTGGTTTTCCTGGTTAGGGTGCGATTACGTACAGGACTCAAGTGACGAAGCAGTTGGCCGCGTTATTTTTCTCGCGACTTGTGCATGTAGCAGTCACCCAAGGGTGGTAGCACCCTTTAATGCATGGTGTTGCCGTATGGCAATATTAAATTGTATTCAGCTTAAAAATGGTTTAGTGCGGTTCTTTTTATTATTATAATATTGTACTGGCCGTTTTCATTTATACACACAAAATGTTGAGTCTTTTGAATTGTATATATTATATTAATTTTACAATTATATTGCACTGTGTTTTAGTATAAAAAGACAAAATCCAAGCAACTGCAGTCGAACCCCGTCAACATCCACGCGTGCCATCACATTATTTTACTTAAGTCCTCCCCGTCCTTTACCACAGGCACATTTGACTGCAGTTACCGAGATTCGAACTCACGACGTTTGGCTTTGGATTGATGGCCAGTCCTTTACTTCTCACTTTAATGACCATGGCTATTCGAATCGATTGTGTTGAGACACCGAAGAAAGTGTAATGAAAACCGTTTTAGATGACAACGCCTGCGGTGCTGCATGTAGTAAAAGCGGGCGTTAAACACTACACACTTCATTTCAAAAGTATAGCAAGAACGGCATAAGTAGCAGAATAATTCATGCATTAAATGGTTAAGCCTACTTTGAATAGTGTAACGACTACTTGTACATTTGCTGATCATGCTCGATATATTTTAATTGAGCTTGAGGCTTGAAGGGCATGGCTTAACCAAACGAGTGTGTGTAGTGTTTAACGTCCACTTTTACTACATACGGCACCGCAGGCGAACCAAATGAGCCAATAATGTCTCATAGTACGATGTTAAGTGCCGTCCCGTCATTCCCTCTGGTATATCGGCTATTCCAATCACCGGCTGATTGAAATAGTGATGAAGTTGTTTGTATATTGATCGTGCCCTCAATGTGATGACGTCTATACTGTCCAGGATGCCAGAATATTTGTCGAGGGTGTGACGTGGGAATTTCTAGCAGGTAAGTACTTACATCATTCTCAGCTTTCTGTTTTGTATTGCCTGGGAGGTATAATAAGGCTCCATTCTATAGCCCTTGCAGTTGTATAGTTATCTCCAAACAATCTGGAGCATGATAAATTCTTTAAAACTAGTGTACCAGCCTAGTAAGGGTGATAAGGGTGAAAAAGGGTTGTAAAAATTATCTTGGACCGCAGGCCTCACACCCTCCATTAAGTTACTTATTGCAAATAGCGAAACTGGCAACCACTTGTTTCACAGTTTTTGTTTAGAAGTGAATAGAAACGTTTTATATGAGTGCCTTTTCATTGTTACTTTTCTCTCCCTTTCTCTCTCTTCCCCCACCTCTCTCTCTCTCTCTCTCTCTCTCTCTCTCTCTCTCTCTCTCTCTCTCTTTGCGAGTTTTCATCAGTGCCACCAGTGAGATCTAAGTTTAAATACTGCACAATAGGGGACAAACAAGGGAAATTGTTTTAAATGTTTACAGATTTATGAAGCAAGATGCAAAGGAAGCTAAGGGCAGAGCATCCGAAGAATACAGGAAGAAATTGCTTAAGATTCAGCAAAGAGTGAAAAAAAAAACAACGGGCATATCCCGGCGAACAATTACAAGAATTCTAGTAGACTGAGTGAGTGAGTGAGTGAGTGAGTGAGTGGTGTTTTAGGGTCTGTCGACAACGAGGTCATTTGGGCCCGAATTCTAGTAGAGGAGAGGCAACATAATGGCCAGGAAACTTCATTTAGTACACTTGGTAAAAACCAAAAAGGAGCTAAACGCATCACCGGTATCGATGCGATGGGATGCGTTACAGGATCAATTTTTCACAAAGCCAGGAGCACACGACCAGAGGGTGTAAAGTAAGTGTGCATACTGTGTTGCGTATTGTGAAACAGCGCAAAACTTCTAGCGCAGAAATTGGTGAACTTTATTTTACTTAAACTAGGAGCTATTCTATGACATCGTTTTCAGAAACCCAGATACGTTATTTTCAGTAAATAGGCATGCGTACTATTCATGAATTTTACATTTGTCACAAAGCATCTCCTACCATGTCCACATTACTGACAGGATGAGAGAAAAAATAAACTTTCAAGGAAGCAGCAGTTTACGACGTATCATAAGAAAACTGGGCTTCAGATGGCAGAGAGCAAGAAATAATATACGTATGCTAATAGAAAAACAGGACCTATGTAGCAAATTCATGCTAGAGTATCTACACTCATTAGTCCTGGACCCGTAGGACCAAGGACCCGGGTCTCCGTCTACCAGGGAGTTACCGAGCTGTCCCAAAAGGGCGCCCGGCGCCTCCGAGTCTCTGGGGCAAGACCTAGAGACTAACAAGCCCCCCCCCCCCATCTGGTCCTGTGGACTCAAGACGGGATGGTAGTGGATACGCCACTTACGCGCGCCAACACCAAAATGGGAAGGCTACCGAAATGACCTCGGTGGGGCCGCCTGGCGATCTAGCACACCTTCTACTAGCTATGCTGGCTAGTACGCGGGAATATTGGTGGCTTCCTTCAACCCCGTCCGGAGACGTACCCGATCTCCCACGGGTATCAAAGAGTAGCCTTTCTAACTGTGCTTAAAAGATACGAGGAAGAAAGTCGCCCAATTATTTATCAAGATGAGATATATTCACAGCAGCCATACGCCTCCTAAGGATGGAGTGACGATGATACTATCGCCAGTTTTTAGAGGGGTACGCCTCATCATTTCTCATGCAGGCAGTAGAAGATGTTTAGTAACTAACGCCTTGCTGATGTTTAAGTCCCAGCAAAAAACTGGGTACACTCATAAGGAAATGAATGGTGAAAACTGTTTACGCTGGCTTAGACAAAGTTTAATAGCAAATGTAGAACCAAATTCATTGTTTGTGATAGATAATGCATTCTATCATATCGTACAGAAGTACAAGGTCCCAACATCAAACTCCAATAAAGAAACAATGAAGACCTGGTTATGTGCAAGAAACACTGCATTTGATGGATCTCTGCTTAATAATGTAATGTAATGTGTAGTGTTTAACACCCACTCTTACGAGGGCTGTTCAATAAAGAAAGATCATATTTTTACGGTCATAATTTTTCGCACTAAAATTCAATCTAATAATATTCTGTTAGCTTAATGTGAAACAAACATGCCGTAGTAATTTCATTGTTGGTACTCCTGGTTCCCGCCTGTGAGAACCAGACAATTTCAGACATGTTCAGTATCGCCTACCGCTACAATGGAGGTAACATGCAGTTAAAGTTGATGTTAGGGGAAGATCCGGAGTTTCTTTCAAACGTAATCACTACTGATGAAACTTGGCTACATCATTTTGATCCTGAGAGCAAACAGCCAAGCTCAGTGTGGAAAACTCCTTCATCACCAACCCCTAAAAAGGCAAAAGTGGTTGCTTCTGCTGGGAAAGTTATGGTCATCTCATTCTTTGATATTCATGGAATGGTTTATCAGCATGTTGTACCTGCACACACATCAGTAACTGGACAGTGCTACAGGTATGTCCTGAAAACATTGCAAGTTCATATCGGGCGCAAAAGACCACATTTCCGTGAAGCAGGCTGGATGCTGCACCACGACAATGTGTGGCTGCATATTGCCAATGTCGTTGCTGAATATATTGCAAAAATCAACGTGAAGTGCATCCCTCACCCTCCCTATAGTCCGAATTTAGCCCCATGTGTCTTTTTTCTATTCCCTAACTTGAAGAAACGCCTTCGTGGGATGCATTATCCATCATCAGAAGGAGTGGTGAAGGCTGCGGAGGGGATTTTGAAGGATCTCTCAAAAATGGTTTCCAGCATGTCTTTGAAGACTGGCAAAAACCCTGGGACAAGTGCATCGCATTCAGTGGAGATATTTTGAGAAGGACCATCAAAATTATGATGAGTAAAGGTACGTTGTAAAAAAATTGTGATCAATCTTTATTGAACAGCCCTCGTAGTACTAGGGCACCGCAGGCGGTGACACTGATGATACATGAGAGCAAGATGGAGCATCGGTGGAATGAGGTAGCGGGGCCAGAGACCGAAGATCTTGGAGAAAACCCGCTCAAGCACCGTGTTGTCCATCACAAATTTCACTTTGCAGTCGCCTGTGATCGAACCCGGCCCGCCTTGCTGACAGCCAAGTGGTCTAATCACTCAGCCCTGACGCGGCCCATCTCCAATAGCATAAGCCCAGGCACAAAACGTATGTCGTAGAAGAAGTATTGATAGCTGGTGGACACTGTGTATTGAGACTTCCTCCCTATCACGCCGATCTTAACCCTACTGAACTCACTTGGACCGATGTCAAGCAGTGGGTGGGCGCTAATAACGTAAGTTTTAAACTCGCGGATGTTCAACTTTTTTTGTGAGAAAAAGTGTGCAGAAGTTGGAGAAAAACTAGAAAAGGAATACTGTGAACATACAATCAAAGATAGAACAGAAAGCATTGTAATCACGGGTGCCGATAGTAGCAGTAGTGAAAGCAGTGATAGTGATGGTGAAAAGTCGGGCATAGAGCCTTTAGAAGACTGCAGTGATATATAACAGCGATAGTGATATAGCCTGGTGTGCAGCACTGCCAGGGGATCAACTTTCTGCACACGCTGAGTTTACCTACCTGCAGCCAGGGTGGAATTGAAGCGTCATAAAAGACTCGCTCCTTGGTTTGCTATTTGAAAACTCCAGAAGCTAAATTGTTCGGCAATACCTATACAGAATTACAGGCAAAATAATTGCACAATTTAGTGCGAATTTAAGGTGCAAGGCCAAGCTCTTTGAGTTGAGGATAGGGTATAGTTGATGAAGAACAGCGTGCCATTGTTGCATTCTGCAACTAATATGCTGGACAAAAGTTTCCGCTCCAGTCTCACCCCAAGAAATTTCGCCGTGTCCACCCAGTCCACCCATGAGATGCAAAAGCGATGCCTCACGAAATTCCACTGCAACCGTTGGCTCTGATTTTAGCTAAGAGAATCGCCGAACTTTTCTCTAGGCTAATAAGGATAAATACTCTTCTTCAGGCTAATAACCATAATTCATTTTACTTTCCAACTACCAATGGCTCAAAGCTGGGATTGGTGCTGCCGATAATGCAGCGGGATTTACTAAGCATTGCAAAGAACATGAGATCGCGTACTGGTGAATGTGAGTTCTAGCGAGTGGTTATGTTAGTCATAAAACTCGCAAAGGGCGCCTGTTATAGTGTAGTACCCTTCGTTGTACTTTAATATTTATTCGGAAATTGCAGTTTGTTAGAAATCCTGCTAGCAAGGAAGTATAAGGAGAGGGAATTTGCATGCTACGTGAATTTGTAGATACGCCGTTTGTACCTTGTGATGGAGAAAGGGCATTTTCCACGTCAAGCAATGAAAGAAAGACTACTCTAGATCTGAGAGACATTTTCCTGTAGAAGGCGCACATTAATTTATTACTTAGACGAAATCTGGGTAAATGAGGGACATGTCACTTCAAAGGCTTGGACAGACACAATTGCAGAGTCAAAGAACGATGCACTTTTTTCTGGGCTTTACAAAGTTTTAAGTAGTCCAATTTGCAAACGTAAGCGCTTCATCAGTTTGTATATTGGCAGTGATAACGGTTCTTTTAATGGGGGACATTAACTTAGCCTTTACTCACAAAATTATATTTCATACATTTTCTTTAGCAGCATTTTTAATAAGTTGATTTAGTTTATTTGGTATTTATGAGGCTTTCTAGTCCTGCTGCAGAGAAAAATATAACGGTTGTGACAAGAGATGTAAAGAGCTGAGGGTAGAGAGCTTCAACCACGTGTTCGCTGGTGGAGTGATACAAACCGTCATGTTTATGTGCCTTTAAGCTTGGAGTAACTATAGGTTGGAATTGATTCTGCAAGTAGTCTGCTAACCACATGGCTTTTTCTTGGTTTGAAGATGACTTCTGAAACAGTTATTTTATGTTGTCCCCAAAGAGTTTCAAATATTGTATTATGTGAGGTTAAGTAGAGTGAGTCATGCACAGAGAAGCTATGTAAGTGGAAATGACGTCACAAAAGTGTTGAATAACAAACTTATTTGTGATTGGTGTGACGCGTATATCGTAAAAACGTGGATCAATCAGATATAAAAGATTTTACGTTGCCATGGAGGATATTCAATATTCCTCTAGGGGGGTCGAACTATTAGCGAAATGCTAATGTGTAAAAGAAGAGGAACTAGTTTTTCTTCTCCTAACAGTCACCGTGAACGGATGTAAAATTCTCTTCTTAAACGCCGTTGTGTGCGGAAGAGTATAAGTCTATTCTCGTAACAATCATCGAGTATAACTAGATAATCTTTACATTAAATATCATCGCTAGAAGATACACAATTTAATTATTATACACGGTAGTGAACAAACGTATAAAACTTTTGATTCTTGCACGCACCCAGATATAAACGCGTCACATCAAGTGAATCTTGTGTAAGAATAGTGTTATAAATGTTGTATCATACATTTTGTTCGAACTGGTGTTAATTGAAGTAAGGAAATAAAAGTTTCTACATTATTTAATACAGAGGAAAATGATTACTCATTTTACGTAAAATTTCCTTCCGCCGTACCACCCCTGTAAAAGAAGATATCTTGCTCAACCGACTGAAGCCACGCCGAGGTAAACTGGGACTTCAAGAACCATCAATTCCAACCCTGTTCCAAATGGTCACCTCAACGAGGGGCATAATTCGTCTTCCATCAATACGATACGACGTAAATCCAGTTCCAAAATGGCGCCCAACGTGGGGCTCGAATAGGCAGAAGGAGGATTACACCACAGGAGAATAAATAGTGTAATGGACAGGTAACTTTGATTCAAGAAAGAAGAAAGAAGAAAAGTGAGTACGGAAAAATCTTAATAGATAATTAATATAAAAAGTGACAAAATTATAATTTTCATTTTTTTTATGTTATTAAGAAAAGGAAAAATATTACCTAAAATGGAAGGTAAAAAATTAACATACAATAAGAATAAAAATGTTGGGGAAGGAGTGGAAAGACTAGTTAGTGATAAGAGAGCAGAAATACAAGAAGTCAGGGAAGTAGTGGAAGGAATGATTAGTGATGATGCAGGAACAAGTAGAACAGAAATTATGCAGAGTAAAGGTAATGAAATGATAATAGACAGGTTAGAGAAAATGATGAGTAATTTTGATGCTAAAATGGATAATTTAAGACAGGAAATAAAACAGAATTCAGAAAAGGTAGATCAAAATTCAGAAAAGGTAGATCAAAATTCAGAGAAGTTAGAAGCTAGGATAGATCAAGGTTTAGGTAACCTAAGAAATGAAATTGAGAAAGGAAGAGAAGAGTGTAGAGAAGGCATAAAATCTTTAAAACAGAAAATAGAATCTCATGATGGAGAAATGTCTAAGTTAAAAGAGATGTTTCAGGAAATGAAAATAAGTCAGGAAAATGTAGTAAAAGATATAAGAAGTGAATTGGCTAAGGAGTCAGAAATCCTTAAGCAACAACAGGTAGAATTTGTAGAAAAACAAAAAATAGAAATAGGGGAATTAGAGAATAGAATAAGACAAGAAATAGATGTAGTCTTATTAGATAATTCACGGAAATACCATGAGGAAAATATTGAAATACAGAATAATTTTGTAAGAGAGGTAAATAGTATCAGAAATGATGTTAAACTAATGGCTACTGAGGTGCAAACACAACAAGATGAACTAAAAGTTAAATATGATGAAGTCAGTAAGTTGAATAGTGAAATGATTACAAGAATAGATTTGGCACAGGAAAGTTTTGAGAGAGAGAAAGAAAACATTAGCAAGCTGAATCAAGTTGTGATTGCATTACAGGCAAGCAAAATTTCTGAGAACCAGAGGGTAATAAAATCTAAGAATATTACATGTATTGACTTACCTGGTAATTCAGGTAATATTGTACAAAACTTAGAGAATTATTTGGAGAGTGACGATACAGAATCTTTGTCACCTGATTGTGAAGTAAATGGTAATAGACAAATACAAAACATGCACACACATACACAGTTACACAGTCAAGGTAACACAAATTGTACAAATTATTTGTTGCATGACATAAGTCCACCTACTTTCGAAGAAGAATCGGGAGACAATCCCAAAATATTTCTAAAGGAATTAGAAGAATATTTTAAAATTAAAAAGATTCCAAATGAATTTAGGATGATGATTGTTAAAAGGTGTTTGAAGAAAAATGCTTTAGAATGGCTGAGGTTAACACTAGCATCACATGAAACGTATAGTATGTTTAGGAATGTGTTTATAAATAGGTTCTGGGGTCCAGAAAGACAGAGAAGAATTAAAGTCGAACTGGCCACTGGTAAATTCGAGTTCAAGAAGGGTGTGTCCATGACTGAATATTTCCTAAAACTTGCTAACAAAAGTAAACTTGTGAATCCAGATATGTCAGAAACCGAGATCGTGAATATGCTAATACGACATTATCCACCACACATTAGAAACCACCTAATTGTGGCTAAGCCCGTCGACTTTACTGATATGATTGAGTTATTATCAGAATTTGAGGCTCATAACCTTAATTCTGATTCTACTCATAGTCAAGTTGATCCTGACAAGACTCATATAGAACAAAAGCAAGTAAATAGACAGGAAGTAAGACCAACATTCAGGGAAAATCACAACCATACTAACCAAAACCAAAATAGTTTTAACCGAAATTGGGGCGGGGCACGTTCAAGAGACAACTATGAACGAAGAGAGTACAACCCCAGAAAGACATATGAATCGGTAGTGCCAGGTATAGGAAGGAGAATTCCAAATACTCCTAGGAGGAATTATAATAATGACCAACCTGTGGGAAATGTGAGGAGTAATCAGGTGAATCAACTGAGGTTTTACAGGGGAAATAACTTAAGAACGGGTTATCAAAGTAGAGGAAGAGGAACTAGCATCGAAGACTCTTCATTAAGAGATTTTGGGGGTCCTAGGTTTGAAAGGGCAGACAATAACCTAGAAAGGACACCGACTCGGGGAATAGAAGGAGAAATAAATAACGGTAGTACCAACCCAACTGCTAGTGTAACTACCGACCGCACTAATGCGGAAAACTGAGTACCAAATCATTTTGTGCCTTGGAAAGTGGTTAGGTAGAAATGACACAGGGCAAAATCAAAATTCAAAATTTACCAGAAGATAAGCTCACTCTCTCCAGAAGTAAAGATCGGGAATTAGTAAATCCACCTCAGATTAACCTTCGTATAGGCGATAGCGAATATAAAGTATTGATAGACACAGGAGCTAGTTCATCAGTAATAAGTGAGAACTTATTCAAGGAATTACTATCCAAGTTTAGGATTGAATATTTAAACGTGTGTAATGTATACTGTAGCACAGCTATTGGGAAAAAGAAAGATAAAGTTAAATATCAAGCGTTAATTCCTGCGCGAATAGATGATAGGAATTTCAATTTTATCGTATTGGTAATACCAAACTTAGCTCGTGATATTATTATTGGCAATGATGTATTGTATGGTTGGCAAAGTGTGATAGATTTCGAAAAACATGAAATGAAGGTCAAAGGAGATAATGAAGTAATAAAAATAAATTTGTTAGAAGAAATTATATTAAAAGAGGATGAGAAGGATAGTATAAATAATGATAGGTTTTTTGTAGAAAATATAATATTATACGAAGAAGATATAATTAATAATGAAGAAGATGATAGTGGTAAAGAGAATTTACTTTTAAATAATAAAGAAAATGAGACGTTTGACCTTGGAGATCATTGTTGCCAAATAAACACATTAAATACCGACACCGAGCGAAAACAAGAAGAGGAAGAAATGATATTCCAAAGAACTTTGAAAGAAAAGTTAGGGAAAACATACAATTTAAATCACGCGCAAAGAGAACAATTGAGGTTATGTATACTAAAGAACAGGAACGTTTTTAGTACGAAACCTGGATTGTGTAATAAGTACATACATATATTTAAGGTGAACGACATTGCTCCTTATACTCATAAAAGTAGACCTGTGCCTATCACTATTAGACAACAAGCATCTGAAGTAATAAACGATATGCTAGAAAATGGAAATAAAATTTTAAAAGATTGGATACCAAAGTATGGGCCAATAAAGGCAATATTATCAGACAACGCAACGGTTCACCGGAGTAAATTGTTTACTTCAGAGATGAAGAACAATAATATTAAGATGTATTACTCTTCAGCATATTTTCCCCAAGGAAATCCTTGCGAGAGAGTGATGCGTGATTTAGGCTTGTATTTCAGAATTCTGTGTCATTCTAACCACCGAGGCTGGTACAAATACTGCCATATTATTGAGAAAATCATTAACAATACCCCAAACTCTACTACCAAATTTTCACCAATCGAATTAATGACTGGACTACAACCTGAACCTCTAGTAATAAAAGCACCAACAACCTTAAAAGTAGATGAAATGGAATTGAATGAAGAAGAAAAGTGTGCTGAAGCGTTTCGAAGAATAAAAGAAAAAGCAGAGAAAAGATTATCAAAGATACAAAGAAAAGGAGCGAAATGGAATCCTGAAATAAATGATAAAGTTCTCGTAAAGACATTTAATATCTCCAGTTCTAAAATCAAATCCTATTGGAGAATGAATTTGTTATATAAAGGTCCATATAAAATAGTAAGAAAATTTGGGGATCATACGTACGAATTAAGAGACGATGATAATAAAATGATAGGAAAATATCACAAAACACTTTTAAAACCATTCAAAAGCCTTGACACTCACAAGAATAAATGGTTAAAAAAAAAAAAATAATATGTTTATGAATTACTGAAAAATGTTTTGTTTTTTTATTATTGTGTTCGAATAATTTCTGATTTTATATTGTTATTTTAAATTGTATTAATTGTTCATTGTTGTAATAATGTCTAATTATTGGGGCATTCTTTAGAATATATGGAACAATATTCTTGGAAGATTTAAGTTAATTTTCCATATATTCTAAAGAGGGGCATCTGAAACAGTTATTTTATGTTGTCCCCAAAGAGTTTCAAATATTGTATTATGTGAGGTTAAGTAGAGTGATTCATGCACAGAGAAGCTATGTAAGTGGAAATGACGTCACAAAAGTGTTGAATAACAAACTTATTTGTGATTGGTGTGACGCGTATATCGTAAAAACGTGGACCAATCAGATATAAAAGATTTTACGTTGCCATGGAGGATATTCAATATTCCTCTAGGGGGTCGAACTATTAGCGAAATGCTAATGTGTAAAAGAAGAGGAACTAGTTTTTCTTCTCCTAACAGTCACCGTGAACGGATGTAAAATTCTCTTCTTAAACGCCGTTGTGTGCGGAAGAGTATAAGTCTATTCTCGTAACAATCATCGAGTATAACTAGATAATCTTTACATTAAATATCATCGCTAGAAGATACACAATTTAATTATTATACACGGTAGTGAACAAACGTATAAAACTTTTGATTCTTGCACGCACCCAGATATAAACGCGTCACATCAAGTGAATCTTGTGTAAGAATAGTGTTATAAATGTTGTATCATACATTTTGTTCGAACTGGTGTTAATTGAAGTAAGGAAATAAAAGTTTCTACATTATTTAATACAGAGGAAAATGATTACTCATTTTACGTAAAATTTCCTTCCGCCGTACCACCCCTGTAAAAGAAGATATCTTGCTCAACCGACTGAAGCCACGCCGAGGTAAGCTGGGACTTCAAGAACCATCAATTCCAACCCTGTTCCAAATGGTCACCTCAACGAGGGGCATAATTCGTCTTCCATCAATACGATACGACGTAAATCCAGTTCCACTTCTCATCGAGGGTTATACAGAGGATGCATGCACACACTCTGTCCTTCCGCAGGCCACGTATAGTGCTGTTTCTCTCGTGGAGACTGACTTGCCTTAACGTATTGTTCCACGATTGTTGGCGGTGTGCCCGTGTCCACTCACCAGGGATCTGAACTGTGGTATAATTCTTTTATCCTGCGATGATGAAATATTTGCCAATAGCTTTCTGACTGGGTTTTTATGAGTTGCCATAGCTTGGTGCCATCATAAGCCCTGGAAGGAACACTTCACAGAACTGGAATATCAACGTTATTAAGCATAGAAGATAAGAAAAGAAATGAATGATGTGTGGGGTGATTCGTTCACCTAAATAATTTTTCATATTGTCCTGTGTCAACATCATCTTTTACTATGTCGTCCTGTCTCATTTTGGCGTGTCTGGAATAATTTACGTCATTATTTGCGCTTAGTTGACAAACATGGGTGTTTATAATACGTCGATTTGCCTTACATAATTCCTGATTTTTAATCCTTCCTTTGGGTGCCTCGTCCATGTACAATTCTCTAAATACAATCATCATAGTGTCATTGCCATTGATTTTATGCCGTGAGTTCAGTTCGTTAACTTCTCCGTGTTTTGCGTATGTGTTCTGATACTCTTTTGAGGTTAAGTTTAGTATGTTGTTGTTGCTTTCAAATGCTAGGCTTTGGCAATGAAGCCATTAGCTCTCTTGCTCTCCAATATTTCTGTGTAGTGGGTCCGGCAGGTAGGGCTTCACAGGTTAAAAGATGTTCTTCAGTAAGTTTAGTAAGTATTCGTCTCGTCGTCTGAAATTTACCAAGTTTGTTTCATATAATGTTTGATATACGTTGCCATTGTGGTCTGGATTAGTCGTGTGTCATATTTTGTACAAACATGTTACAATTCACGTCAAGATATTGATTATTTGCATCTGCAAGAAACATCTTTTCATAACCCTTGATATTATTACATTCTTGTTGGGTAAGTAAACATTTGTTTCATTTTTATGTATTATTTCATTTTGTGTTTCATCTACGTATTCTTTCTGACTATTCCCTGATTCTTCATCTATCTGTGATACTATTTTACCATTACTTAATCTCCTTACACTTTCTTTCCTATTTGATTCTGATTATCGTATCATATTATTTGTATCTTGTTCTACTACTTGTGTTTCGTTTTCTATTGAATTATTTGTACTCCCTTCTGTTTTATTCTAGTACAACTCTCGTCTAATTTCTGAGATAAACTGGTATTGAAATAACTTATACTCTGAGTATACTGTGCTAAACCTTCTTTCAAACTATTCATATTTTGAGTATTTTGTGTTAACTCTTCCCTCAAGTTATTTATATTTTGAGTTAATCTGCCTTCCAATTTATTAGAATTACTGCTGATCTCCTGTCTTAAACTAGCTTCCAAACTATTTGAATTACTACTCATTTTTTGTCTTAAATTATTTACACTTTGCTGGTTTTGTGCTAATTCTGATTTTACACCACCTATATCCTGTATTAAAACACGCATACTATATTAATCTAGCTTCTATATTACTCATCATTTGTACAAACCTTTCCAACATCATATCATAGACTTTACTCTTTACTACTTCCATCCTAACATCTTTCTCTACTTCTTCACTTTTATCTGCTTCCTTGCTACTCTCCATCTTTCTATCTTTTAATTTCTCAACAACATAAATCTACTTCTACAAGGGAAAAAAATCAATTATCTTTTCAATATTCTTTCTTTGAATCATTTTCTTCTCTCTTGGTTCTTCTTTCTTCTTCCCTTATCCTCCTTCGTAGACGTAATTCCAAATCACGATGATTTTCTCCTTCAACATGTAGTTTTCCTCTTTCGCTCCAGTTGAGCCCGGCAGTGGGCGCCTTTTGGGGGGGGGGCGGGAATAAAGGTATAGGAAAAACCAACAACGGGGTAGAGTCGGTATTTGGGTAGGAAGAAGGATGGGGCATGGGAGGGATGTTGTTCTGGGGTGATTCTATTTATTGGGGCCTGTGGTGCTAATTTAGTTGGGACTGTTGAGGCGAATTTGATGGCCGGTACCGCCTAAGCAACCCGGCTGTTCGTGGATAGAAACTAGCTGTGCGGAAAAACCCGCTTGTGGTGATCAGGTAGCAGTCATGATCCAGGGGACCCTGACTACGACCTGTGTACAATGGTGATCGTTATATGCGTGACTGGATGGAGTCGTCATGTCCTCGTGGGAACTGGATTGCGGTGATGCAGAAGGGCCATGGCCGTCAACAGCTCATCGCCGGGGAGGGTGGCGGCGTTGCAGGTCCGATAGCGGCGGCGTCCTGCCTGTGCGGGTGTCTCGATGTTGCAACGGGATTTAAGTAGAAAATGGGATGGATGACGTTGTGATGATTTGTTTCTCACCTTTGTGAAGATCATGCAGTCTAATCCTGTAAGTTCCTCGGGAGCAGTTCCTCTGGGCGTGGTCGCAGTGTAGAGGAAAAATTATTACTATTGTTAGAATAAACAAATGTTTCTCTTCTTTTCAAAGTTGAATATATAATTCTTATGAAACATATATATTCTTTGATACAAATTTTTGAATAATGTGAATGCAGTCCTTTAACAAACGGTGATTGATGTATCGAGAAACCATTCCGCTCTTACACTCACGCTAATTAATGCATCTTAAATGCACACGCACACACAACATTTTTTCTGTACATCTGAGAGACTCAAATGCCCGTCTTTCTCGTCTTTCTTATGCAGAAGGACGCTAATTTCAGTTAATCTCGTGCTCCCTTCTTTCTACGGTGCTACAGCAACCAAATTACTTATCTTTTACCGATCCACGTCACTGCATTTCGTAATCACCTTCTTACAGTTAGCACTAACGACAATATTACATAATATTTCACTCAGATTGCATGATCTCTGACCGTCCTAATTTTACACTTTCATTTTCGTACAAATTAATATTTTCATAACAATTCCAAATTAATTTTTAACATTTAGATACATGAAATAACCGCCACAGACGGCATCAAGGAGAACCGCGCTGACACTTCCGCTTCCTACGGATATATATCACCGGGAGCGAGTGAAGAATGTGTATGCTGTACAGCCATGACACAGACGCTAATTACCATTCTGGGGATATTCACAAGAAATGCTTCTCTATTGCCCACTTATATTTTAATTTGGTGGGTTTACTGTGTTGAAAGCTGTGATTCTTACCATTGTTGTTTTATAGGGATAGAATAAGGAAGCTTCCACGAGTTCCGGGTAAGTCGGTAGTCTTCCTGCAATTGGTGGTTGGGCTGAAATTAACAATTCTGAGGGAAACTGGTTTCTCTTTGGTATTATTGCTCTCAAAGCCCAACGATTGAGCCTCAAGGGCATAACGTCGCATACATCACTTTGTTCAGGACCATTCGGTTCCGTGAGTACGCTCCAGTTTGCGCTAGCACGATGCAAGTACCTTCGTATTGAGCTGTAGTCTAGTGCTTACTGAAGAAGGGTTATGTTTGATGCAGCGCTATAAGATGGCAAAGAAAGGTGCACATTGGTTGCTCTCAAGGTGAAGACGAAGGTTACTGAAAGTCACGTGGAAATCGTCAATAGTGCTTTTTAAGTCAAGGGGTGCGATGTTTCTATTGGGCGACTTGGTTTTCCCCACAGGAGGGCTGTTCTGCGGTGGTTGCAGGATGGCGCGTTACCACACGGGGTATAGGTTGAATGCGGGACGGATGGTGGCTAAGCTGAAGTGGGGACTATGGTAGAGTGCGTAGACATTCTATCCCATGAAGTGGTTATCGCCTCAACAAATGTAGCACTATTTGAGATGTAAGGATAGGTCATGCTCGATATAGTTTGCTTTGCTATGTGGCAAGCTGCAATAATGTAAGCGAGGCTGCGGAGTGTAAAAGTCTACCTACGGCCGTAACAACTTCGGCAGCAGGGAGTGTGTCGAGTACTGCGGCTTGCGTAATTTCGGTATCACTTTCCTGGGAGGGCTAGGCCAGTCTTGAAAGTGGGTAACGCGTCCTGTCCAGGAATATCACGTGGAGAATCGGCGTCAGTCCTCTGGTGGAGGTGACACTGGAGGCTCTGGGTGAAGGCCAGAAGTGATGGTGTGGCCTTCTGATCAAAACCTCTCCGAATGCGGCTACTGTAAGTTCTGTAGCGACCTCTAGCTAGGTCGGCCATTGGTGACGCGGCGAAGATGGCTGTAGGTGCTGTTGAGTCAGATTGTGGCTGGGAGCTGTGGTGCTGTCTGGGGAGACGGGTGATGTGATCTGAGATGGGTTGTAGTGGGGTAGATGCTATGCCAACTCAAATGCAACCATTGTGGTGCTAACTGCGACAGTCCATTGAGCCACATACGGGAAGAATGAGGTTTCGTGCAGCATTCCGACAGGGAAGGAGCGATATACGATATCCCAGAGACCTCTGTCTTATAGCCGGTATAGTAGCAGTTGTTTTGAGCTTGCGGCCATGCCACAACTGTTTTTAAACCTTGGAAAAGATGAAACTTTAGGGGGCAGACAACCCAGACTAATATGGGGTACAAGAAGATCACAGTCCCAATGTGACAGGTCCCTGATGTGCTCCTAGAAAGCCAGGCCCTTTCTATGTCCTTCTGTTGCGATGAATGAACGTGGAAAACCTGACAGGAAATCGGAACTTTAACTAAAATGGCGTAGCTTTTCTGTGGATTGATGGACAATTTCTACACCACACTTGGAGCAGATGGAGATGTTTGTAGTGCAGAGCAGCACATTCTACCATTATCGCGTGCTACCTTCAGGGATAAAATACAACGTTCGGGAAGTGCGCCAATTATTGCGTTTCGTGTTGATTTGTTACGTAGGAAGCTCCAAATGGGTGCTCTTTTGTCGTAGATCCGCGTGCCATATAGATTACTCTTTCTCGATATTCAGCAAAACCGTGGAAATGTAAACCCCTTTTTGCACTCCCAGGGCAACAGCCCCCCTACTATTAGTAAATGCGGAGGTAGAGTGCCCAGGGCGGAAATCAAGCTGGTAGTAAGGGATGACCTGAAAGTTGTCTAAAAGGGCGAAAAGCCGCGCTTACAGAAGCCTCCCGAAAACTTAGGAGAGGAAGCTGATTGAGCTACAGTTTGCAACATGGACCAAGTTTTTGTCGTTTCAAGATGTAAATCACATTCATTCCGTCTTGGAAAGACAACGGCCTTGAAGGAATGATGGCGGAGATCTCGGGGTTAGGCCATTATGACCCGCGGGCTTTTTGGGTTTCAAAAGCCGGAGGGGGCGCACTGAATTTGGATGGGTTTTACAACAAGAAGTCGATACATTCCATGGGAGGATCGCCCAAGTTGACGTCACCCCTTCCACCGAAGCGGTCGGAGAATCAAGGCCAATTCGTGGCTTCATGGACCTCTAAGATATCAGTAAACACATCAGCTTTTGCTTGGGCTTCGTAGGGAAAGCCTTGGGTGGCCTTAATGAGGGATGTGTTGCACCAACGCACTTCCAGTCTTCCTCCAATCTCCACAATCTCCCTATCTTCGAGATACCTTCGAGACTTCTCAGTAAACACATCTGCTTTTGCTTGGGCTTCGTAGACAAAGCCTTGGGTGGCCTTAATGAGGGATGTTGCACCAACGCGTTTCCAGTCTTCCTCCAATCTCCAGAATCTCCCTATCTTCGAGATACCTTCGAGACTTCTCTTCGCACGGGTGTAACTAGTGTTTCTGTAGTCGAAGAACGAATCTTACGGCGTAAATACCACAGAAGCACCCGTTTACGCAGGGCAAGGTGTCACTGGTAATCTGTGAGCCGGCCAGGAGGATCGAGTGGGCAGGAGTACAAAAGGAAGTATATCGGGATGAAGTAAAACAGGGATGTGAAAAATAAGTTTATAGACAGTTCACACTGCGATGATGACGAAAGAGATCATACCTCCCGGGTTAGGATGCCTGCGATTCTCAGGCTGGAGTCGCTCGGAAGTGCCTTAGCACAGTCATAATCTACGTTATCGTGTTGAACCGGCACGTCGTGGCTGGTATTATTGTGCTACTCGAATGGTCACCCTGGCTTTATCCTTGTTAAAAGAAACCTCTCAGATAATGCACTGATTACTCCACGTAGACATAGCATCTGTCATTTGTGATTGCTAGGCATTTCATTGGCTGAAGTAATGCGTTCATTGGTGCTTAGCACAGGTCCGACAAGCTCGGCGGTTCCCCTCCTGCTCTTTCGAGAATGATCAGTCCGTTATCTGAGAGGTTTCTATTAACAAAGACAAATGCAGGGTAACATTATGAGCAGCAGCATGATAACTCTCGTGTTTCACTTTAGCTTACACGAGACTATGATCTGAATGTAATGCGTGGATACAAGCAAGTGAATGGTCGCAGGAGAAATGTTTGATGATAGTGAAGTGATAACGGATGCCTGCTCTCGAGCTCCCGAATGGTGGATAGGTTACCAGGAACTTCTATCCCGATGATACAATCAATATCTACCATGCGAATTATTACGTCTCTTCCGTCTCCCCGAGAGTCGGAGAAATATTGCTAATGCTTGGCATCCAGAATGTCCTTGGGATGTAAAGCGAGGATGGAGAACCGCTACCCATGGACCGTCTTTAGTGTGAGTAATATACAGACTTACAACGTCGTTCCACTTTCAAGTATATCAGCGGCCGAGGCTTGAAAGTTTAGTAGTGGAAGGAGTTGAATGCGATGGAGGACTACACTTCTCACGAAGGCTCGCGCGGTCTATTCAAGCCCGGAAGTCGGAAGGGGTGTTGGGTCGAAAATGCGTCTCCATTTCTGCATGAGGCCACAAGAGAGTGATCCTTCAAACTGTTAGAGCTCAGAGCTCATTTCCTTAACTGGACATGATTCCCATTCCTTGGGAACATGAACCAGGTATGGGACCTAATTCGATTCGCTACTCTGGGCGCAATGAATGACGGTGGCCAAGCAACTCCTCAGAAACCATTTGGGAAGCCAGTTCTGCAAACGATGGTCACTGGGTTTGGCGTTCAGGGTCCTCCAATGGTGTTCTAATCGGTGTAAATGCTGTCTTCTAGGCTTTTGGGTGACAGGTCCGCTGCCCTGTTGGGGACTCTATTTGAGTAGTGCGGACTATTGCATCCTGGAAATAGTAAGGGCATTTCTCCACGGATATCCGCCGTACTCCCCACAGTGTCGCGCTTACAATTACATAGCTTCCCGGTGATGGCATTTACAAGGTTCTCTTTTACGTGAGAGCCAACGCGCCGTAAGTAAGCACTTCTTGAGGCGTCAGAAGTGGCTAGTGAGGTTAAACGCCAACACTTTTAACACTGTGGGTACTCACCGGAGTCCTTGGAGGAATCCGTGTGATCCCTGAGGTTCACACCGAATGGAAGTGACATCATTAATCATTGCCTTCGTTCGCAGGTTCAACCGCACCACTACTAAAACAAGGGGAGGGGACAAAATGGGCTTTGGCCATTTGGAGCGGTAAGGAGAAAGCTTCATCAAGTTTGAGTGAGGTCGCAGCGGATAAAGTGTGCCTCGGTATCACCGATCGAAGTGTCTACTTGAATTGTTCAGACAAACCTGCGGACATCATGGACCTAGTCCAGGCCGAAGGTAAAATGGGGAACATCTTTCCTCTTAAGGTGGTACAGAAGGAGGTTATAATCTTCCGCAGTTTAGCCTGGGAGATAAAACGACTCCTCCGAGCCGTGCACCTCACCGACAGGCCAGCTAGAAACCCTTAAGGAGACTGTGAGACTCCACGAAGTCATCTACAATTATTGGAGGAACGCGCCTCCTCGGTCCGCTATTGTGACCGCGGCCAGAAGTGGCGGACCCGAATAATACAGGCTGGACTGGGGGTACGTCTCCTGCAACAAGCCAGGCCATTATATGCTTTCTCTGCGAGGGTACCTTTATGTTTACACCTGCCGAAAGCTGCAGCGGGTGCTCTTGTTGATTGCGAAAATCAGGATATCATTTGCATATTGGAAAGTTTGTGTGATGCGATGGATGGAGATGTCAATCATATAAGCCATAAAGAGCACCCAATTACGAGGCAGACAACATTGGATAAAGACCAAAAACCAACAATTCCTGAAATTCGGCCATATTTTCAGCGGAAATCAGGTCCTTGCAGGAAATGTTGACTGTGTTGTCATCTGTAGTGTTGGAATTATGAGTATGGAAGCTACGGCTCTTTGATTGGTTGGGCCAGTCGAAGTGGCTGGCGGAATGATCGGGGAGCATACTGTCGGTTGTACTCCTTGTGTGAAGTTTGGTTGCTGGTGGTTGCAGTCGCTGTCGTACTCTAGAATTGCGGTGGATGGTGTGGCCTTCTTTCCTTTAGGGGGCCGCTGAGAATAAGTTGCAGATTACTAGAAGCCACCTGAGGGTCGCGGAATTTTGCACGACTTCTGTGCCCTATGGCCGAGCATGGTCTGCTTTTTCAGAGGGGAAATGCTCTACTCTGGTCTTAAATCAGATCTTTTGGGCCTCTTCTCCACTGCTTTGAAGGTCTTGGTATTATCCACCACTTTTCAGCAGAGTATGGAGTAACTGGTATACTGGAGAGATAGGGACATCTGTCCTTAATTTAGAAGGCCGGAGACCTTCTTTGGGTTCTTTGGCTTTCTTAGTGCCGAGGCTTTCGCATTTACCAAGTTTACATGTGGATCCAGATAGGAAGAAGGGGGTTTGCGTTTAGGATTTTGAGTAGTCATCTCGTCAGGTCTTATCTGGCGACTGTTGCTTGGCTGGCCTATGTCGATTACAGGTGCCATGTGGCGCTCCACTGAGGTTTGGACTTCTGTGATGCACCTACTGAAGGCAGACGCAGGTCTAGAACACAGTTCGAACCATTGACTATAACCTTGTGGGTCTTCGGTATGTCGGTCCCGAGTATTTGATGAAGATAGCGAAGCGACAGTCTAAGTGTCAACTCCAGTGTGTATAGGGTTTGCTGCAGCCTGACAAGTGGTGGCCTGCTGCGAGGAGAGAGCCAGCGCCGACGGAAAGCTTGACCAGCTTCCTTCAGGAGACAAGCTACAGCCCATTGTTGTTCTTTGAAACAGGCTTACGACTGCTGGGTGCCTGAGAGCTTTGGCTTTCCGAAGTGAAACGAGGCTACCAGGGATTGAGTGCCCACTGCCGTCCCCGAGAGGGCCGCAGGGTGTAACTGCAGCGGACTGCCACTGCCCCTGCTACTTTGCTTCTGCTTCTGCTCCAAGACTGTTTACCAATAGGATGTTGCTTCGTTGAATATGGGTGGCCGAATGCGTCCGGAGAGTCTGTCGATAGTTATATTTCTGGAGAGAGTAGCACTTGCCCCTTACTGTTCCATGGCAGCTCCCACTTAATACTGTTTGGACCTAACATCATACGGCAACCCCAATTCAGTCATGCCAAACCTTTAAGATGTTCATTGGAGCTAAGAGCGAACACTTGGAACCAAGAAGAGCAGTTCCAGCAGAACACGGCCCATGAGATCGAAAATAATCAATTCTGCTCTGGACATCGACTGCTAGTGATTCTTGTTTAATTTCTAATTCATTTTTAATGTTACACTTTTAACCTTGTTCATCAGCATATAGAACTGCCTTTAGTAAAAATTATAGCACGGATATTTCATATCAATATTTGAAGCAAGTCATCTCCAATAGTATTCTTTTGTAAATTGAAACATACACTGACTCCCATAAATAATCGGACATGATTTTGCATTTCACTATGGAGTGCTCTATAAAGCAGGATAGATTATGTGTATCAATCTCAAGGTACTTCTTGTGTTAAGAAAAAATCATTTGCTATGAATATCCATTTTAGAGATTGAAAATGTAGCTAAACTAAGAGCTTCCCTATTCAACCTTGTTTACATCATGAGTTTACGACACCAAAAGAATCGGACAGCACAACTGAAATGCAATACAAACGAGTAGGTGAAGTCTGTCAGTGGACAAAACAGCATCGTAGAAGAAGTACGTCAACTGTGCACCAAGAAGAAGGCAAAGGCATATTATAGGGCCCAGAGGTAGGCAGAGTACCTTTGAACAGAGACAGTTCGTGATTTATCACTATGAAACGAACAAAACATGCCGGGAAACAGCAGATATTGTGAATCTTAGCAAAATTACAGTTAGTGACATAATTCACCGGTATAAGTATGAAGACAGAATTGAATCTCGAGCACAGCCAGGACGACTAAAACTTTTTACCAATAGATAGCACTCTTATATTATGGGGAAGGTAAAATGAAATCCGCGTAAAAGAGCTCCGATGATTTGTTATGAGATTCAGGAAGAACTGGGACTGACAGCTCTGAAACGGCCAGAAGGTTCATGCGAAAAAAAAATGATCGCGTAGCCAGAAAAACGCCATACATTTCCAGCAAGAATAAAAGGAAGTGATTACAGTTTGACAAAGATTTTGTTAACAAGACAAACGATTTGTGGGACCAACTTGTTTTTTGTGACGAAAGCAAATACAACCTTGCTGGTTCCGATGGCAGTGTGGTTGTGTGGAGGAAACCAAACCACGGAACTGCAAGAGCGCAATTTACTAGGCACAGTCAAACACGGCGGAAGGACTGTATTTCTTCTACGGGAGTGGGAAAGCTGGTGTTCATAGACGCAACCATGAATAAGAAAATCTTAGACTATTACAGCAAGATTTAAAACAAAGTGCAGAAATTATGGGTATTTTGGACAGCTTCTCATTTTATCAGGATAATGATCAGAAGCGTACGTCCCACATTGTGCAGCTATGGTTACCTTACAACTGTCCTCATGTACTGCATTCACCCCCTCAGTCCCCAGATCTTAATCCCATAGAAGCAGTATGGGATAAACTGGAGAATGCCGTGCGGAAGGCCCTATCACCTCCAAGCAGCACTTGAAGGAGAGGTTCCAGGAGAAATAGAGCAAACTTTCTACAACCTACCTGAAAAACCTAGTTCACAGCAGGTCAAATAGTTTGCGAGAAGTAGTGAAAAGAAGAGGGAGAGTCACAAAGTAATAAGCCATATTTTGTATCCCACTTAAGTTGTTAATGTCCGATTACTTTTGAGGGCCAAAAAACGCCATATTCCTTTCTAATTCTTAAAAAAGCACGCATTATATAATTTTTATGTGAAATAACACTTATTCTCTGACAAGAACGAACCATGTAACTGTCGATTATCATTAATTTCAATAAAATAGCACATTAAATGTTAATTTTCAATTTCAAAACTTAGTACTTTGCTTTGTCCGATTATTTATGGGAGTCTCTGTATGTTTTTTCATTTCAGTTTCTTAAATGGCTAACTTTTATGCTGCAATGCTTAGGCATGTTGAAGACTTCATTTGCATTCAGACATACCTGGAATAATTTATTCGTTGAGCATATGAAAGAAAAAAATGTTTTAATACGTGCATGTTATGTAGTATATGCATACACAACGCTGTTTTGCATTCAAAGCCAACACTAACCTGACTCTCCCTCGACGTGACATCCCTGAGGAGCGACATTGACGCATTGCTCCTTTACCAAAGTGGACTGCTGAGCTTCCATTTTCCTTCAGCAAGCTGGATCTGCAGGAGAGAAATAAGGAATCACAAATGATGAAAAAACTGAATGCCTGGTTGGATAACGATAGAACTCAATTCTTGTAGAATTATGTATTTTTACTTTCAAACTGTAGTAGGTAAAGCAGTACTTGATTACAACAGAAAAAAAATTAGACACCTGGGCTGCATGAATTATACGTATTTAAGTCCATTGGACCACATAAAGCATTTAACCAGTCTCTCCTCCCCCCCCCCTCTCTCTCTTATGATGAATGATGAAGGAAGGCTATCTCTGCTGTATTCACCGTGTAAAAAGTAACAGCTAATCTAAATATCAAAAGGACAAAGACGAAATAAGATGCGACAATACTATATTCAACGATGTGTATTCAATTGTCTTAATATGTGCGTATATAATACGCACACATCTACAATAATTATTAGTTCTCGGAAAACAATAATTTCGTTATGGAACATTCCACAGATCAACGTATACCTTTCTGTACTTAGATGGGCTGTGTCTAAAATTTTACCTATACGATACTAATCAAATTACACGGCCAAAACCTGATTTCTTGAGTTGTACACTCTGAATTTTTTCTGACTTTGCAAGATCATGAACATTTCATCCCAACTGGACAATAAATCTGCCACATGAAAATGTATATATAGAAAGAGCAATATATTCAAATGGGCAGTCATGGCATTAAAAATTACAAACACTACAAAATGCAAAGAATATTACCATTGCTAACTTTAACCAGATCATCCACTTCTTAAAAAAAAAAAAAAAAAAAAAAAAAAAAAAAAAAGTTAATTTTCGGAAGTTATTCTAGGTTATGCTATGAGGACACTCCGTGAATTTTCAGGTTCATAGGCAAAATCTGTTTAGAAAGGGTCTTTTAAATGGCATTTAATGCTATTTAAATGGAAACAAAAAGCACAAACATAGATAAATGTGCAACGATATAAAATATGAATAAACATTAAAATATTTCATTTTATATTCTTGCTGTTGTTAAATGCCTAATTTTCTATCAGTGCCTTAGAAAATCAGTCTCTGTAAAAAGTCAATTATTCTTCATACGCACAGTCGTGCAGAATATGTACATATTTATGTCATAATTAGGAGAAATATGTACTATTACATAAAAAGTTTTAAAATATGTAATATTAATTTACTTTGTATATTCAATGATAATGAATTAATGATGTAGCAAACATATCACCTGAAGATTCCTCATTTTATTGATTATATTTTCCCAAAGTAAAGTGGTGCAGTAATAAATTAAACAATTAAGCATGTCCACATTATAGCGAAGTTAAATTCCATTACTGTGGAGATTCGCAGCTGCTTTATATTCATGGTTTAAATTATCTGTGCATAAAAAATTACATTGTAGAACCCAATGTGCTTTATTCCGAACTACAAAGAGCTAGCTATATGATACATTTCCAAGTTTTGCACTGTTATAGAATGTCGCTGGTCAGAGAGCATATTCTTGTATATTGAAAAATGATGTCTCCACGTCACAGGAAGTTGCTGGTACAAATGAAAGTAAATAAAATCTTTCAGGAGAGATACAAACTGGACGATTCACTTCTTCGCAGCTTAGGATCTCGCACACCGCAATCAATGTCGAGAAACCAGGGTTTCTCTCCATCACAGACTCAAATTTCTATAATACTTGTATTCCAACAGTCCCTTCAACAGCACAAAACTTGGTTTTCACATCTTCCAATGATTCCTTCAACGGTATGCCACGAGTTTCTAATTTCAAAATACTAAATACTATTAGCAATGAATACAAAATTGATCTGGATATAAGCTAATTGGCACTGTATTTTAGATAATTGAAGGCACTTTGAGCCTCTCTCACTGAAACTGCTGACTTCGTTGGAAACGATTCAATCACAAGTTTTACATATTTAAAATTTGGACTATTAAAACAGGCAGCTTTTAATCCACCTACCCAACATAGTCAGGACAGGTTCAGGGCAATTTCACATTTGGCAATTGTTTTCTGTAATGCAGCACACGTTGAGGGGTTTTAACAAATACTTTTTTGGTGCTTGAAATGATACTGCTCACTTGTGGATATTTACTTCGTACTTCTTCGGCGACACGTTGCACTCCATGGACAAAACAGGAGAAATCGTTAATATTTTGTTAGAACACATGTAATGCAGTCTCTACCTTTAACATGTATGCTGCAGCATCAGAATAAAGAATAAAAACTATATTTTCCTGAAAGTCTTTAGGCCACAACACTAAGTCCATCACTCACAAAATGAGGCACTGTTGCATGATTTGTGTGTTCCTACACTTTCGAAGAAATCAGAAAATTTTTAGCGGATTCTCTTCCATCCAGCTTACCAATCACGAGATTGGCAACATAGCGTCCTTACACATCCGCAGTTTCATCAACAACGATCCATATATATTTGCTACCTATAGGACGTCGCACATTTTTCATCCACCTAAAGTTAACTCATTACCCTGCAAAACCCCATATATCCTGTCATTAAGCGGTTAAGTCCGTATAGGACAGATACACGAATGACACACGTCGTGCTGACCCTCAGTCAGCCGCCAGCTTCCTGCTGCTGCTGTCGCACATTTACCAGCGCATCCTCGTAAAACTAATGCAGGTAGTTTTTTTTTGGAACGTAGAATCCTTAGGTATCTGCCCCCACCCCCACAATACTTCTCTAAAAATGCGGAATATTTGCGGCAACCATAGCAGTACACATGTCAGAGAAGAATGCATTCCCTGCAGTTGAAGACTGTTACATTTCAGAATAAAGAACCTGCTTTTTTAGATGTATGTAGTGTTTCATTCCTAGTATGCAGGCCCCTGCGCACAAGTTTATCGAGTGCGATATCATTGAACAAGTAATCTTATTACAAGCCTGGCAGAAAATCACATCCCCATCAGTAGTAGTAGAGCGATTATGTATCTTTAAAACAACACAAAGAGATCGCCGACAACTAACAACGCCGTTAATTGGTTTACACATGTTTTAACACCACTAAGCCACGCCCACACGGCGCGCAATCGCCACTGACGTCTTAACCACACACAACTAGGATGAATGACGTCTCAGAATCCACCCACAGCCAACACAATATTTAAACCCACTCAAAGACATACCGCTAATTGGTTCTGGTTCTGGTTCGGTTCTGGTTCTGTTCTGGGATCTGGAGCGGACGTTTCGACGAGAACTTCTTCTCCAGCCAGCGCATTGTCACATCGCGAACGACCCTCGGGCAGTTCCCGGCATTTTTTTTTTTTTTTTTTAGGGATTTCTTTATTAACAATAACAAGGAGTTTTAAGGAGAGATTTGAAGTTAGGAATTTTGGGATGGCAGTTATTCTTCTGCCTATTGTGGAGTTCCGCATTAGCACCTCCGTTGATAAGGTCATCATATGCTGCCGCACAGTGTGCGGGAGCGCGTTGGGGATGGTTTCCTTGGCCACGACCATGACCGAAGTCCTGAGCATGGCACGAAGGGGATTAAGCGTATTTTATTTAATTAGAGTAGTTGACTTCTATTGTTGGGGAATATGGGCATAATGTCTTCTTGCGCGTTCGCGAAGAGAGACGGTAGGATGATCGGTGTTGGCCTGAAGTTGATGCTCAACCAGGCGGTGGAGCAGTGAATTTTAGGCTCCGCTACGAGAGAACCTCTGAGAAAACAACCTGCCTTCATCTGAGGTACATCACACAGCCAGCCTGCCCACCAGCGCCTGCATCCTCCAAGAGCGGACAGCCAACATAAGGTAGCGGGTTGCCACTAACGGCCAAAGCCATCTGATACCTAGTATCGGGTAAGGCGCATCTGTGCATACAGGTGTCCGGTCCTATTAGTGGCACGCTTCTCAGCCCCTGCTACCTTCAGGTGAGGGCACACGCTCGTGTGTTGCACACTGCACCTCTGGTGCAGTGCTTTTAGTACCTGACTGACCCTAGTCAGTAACCCTACCAGTAATGGAACCCATTCCATCCACTAGTTCTGCTCATGACGGGCTAGCCGACTCGGCCACAACGGCCTCACCCAGCACCTCTACTGGTGCAACCAGGAAGAGGAAATCTCGCCAACAACGCCGCGGCGGAGAAGGCAAGGTAGTACTTTTAGAATCAAGTTTAACCATTCAGGGCGACTCACGCGAGCCAGTCCATCGCATAGGCAAAAACTCGGGGTCTGACTCCGAAGATGATTGTGCCAGTGTCCACACCTCAGTTTCAAACCGTAGTGGGAGGACCAATGTGTACTCCTGTAACTCCTGCTACTGTTGGACATAAGAGGAGGCCTCGGAGCATAGCTCCTCGGGCATTTCCACGGAATGCGAGTAGGAGAGGGAGTTCCATGAAGTTAAGTCACGGAAAACAAAGCGCGCTGAGAGGCTGGCTGAAGAGGGCGTGCCCTCTGGCCGGTCCAGCCGTCGAACCCCTGCCAATGCTGGCGGAGGTCAGAATGGTGGGGGTCAACGGAGACATGTTCCTCTGATTATTGTGGATGACTTCCCCGGGGTTGTTGGCTTCCTCCAAGAAGTCATGCCAACCCTGTCGCAGTTGTGCATAGTGCGGAGGAACAAAAGCCACTATATCTTCCAGGCTAAAGCAGTGGAGGATTAAAGCCTGATTCTTCAGCAGCTCAAGAAAAGAGAGATACCCCACTTCACCTTCGGGCTGGAAAAAGCCCGTGATGTACGCCGGGTTATCCGCGGGTTGCCGGTGGATACGTCAGTTGAGGACATTAGGACAGACCTCATCCGCCAGGGTATCACCCCAAGGTTTGTAAAGCAGCTAACAAGGCCAGCTCCAGATCGCCAAGGCACAAAATCCCCTCTCCCACTGTTCCTTGTAGTGGTGGAGCGGGCCAGTGACCCGTAATTCAGGTTAGATGGTGTCACAACCATCTGTTACCTCCGGAATCATTTGGAACCAGCAAAGGGCTCTGGTAGCCTCCCTCTATGTAATAGGTGTCTGGGGTTTAACCACTCACGTAACTTATGCCACCCTAACGCACGCTGCTTAAGGTGCGGTGACACCCACACCAAAGATGTCTGTCCCCGTGCAATCACTGAGGTGCCTACCTGCGCTGACTGCAAGGGGGGACACATTGCGTGCTATGGGGGCTACCCTAATAGAAAGGCCATAACAGCCTCTAGGAGGGCGCCAACACCTACACCAGCTAGGCAGATTCCTGCCCCTACGGAACCAGTGCAGCCAGCTGCTTCTGGTTCAACTCAGAGAGCAAGAGGTGTGCCTACCTTTCCGGAGGTTGCGCGCAAGTCTGCGGATTTGCCGGCGGTATCACGGGCTAAACACGCACGTCCACCCAAGGCTACACAAACAGCCCCTACGACCAACCTGTCTCGTGGAGCGCAGGGATGTTGTCCTGCCAGAGAGCAAGAGTATGATTCTGAGAAGCCGAGCGGGCATGGTACTCCCATGCCAGCTCGTCAGCTGAGGGATGGACGTGCAAATGGTAAGCCAGCACCCAGGCGCTCTTCTAGATCACCCACTCCCACCAAAACTTCCTCTTCAAATGAAGCTTCTCCTCCCACCACACAGGCCTCAGAGATGCTGGGTTAGTTGCAGCAACTGCTGCAGAACCACGGCCAGCGTCTCTGTGAACTGGTGGTGAGGTTCTTTGACACGTCAGATTATGCTGCCCGAATGGTCATTGGCATGGAGGAGCTTGCCTTGTTGTCCACAGTAAGCCGCAAGAGCCATAATGGCGGGTCAAACTAGGCCTCTGACCTCGTTCAGGTTTGCGTTCTGGAATGCAAGTGGCATGAATGCACAATAAGATGAGCTCCTACATTTTGCGAGATCACTTGCTCTGGATCTCATCCTGGTATAGGAAACACATCCCCAATCCGAAATTTCCTTCCGGATTTCCGGCTATCACTGCCTCAGGGTCGACCGTGTGGGCCGTCGTGGTGGTGGCACGGCGATCTTCGTGAGGAGAGGTGTGGTCTATAAACCTGTCCAGCTCACCCCTCTTCAAACCCTTGGAGCCACGACCGTCTGCGTCAACCTGGGTGGTTCCGAGGTCCTGATAATATATGCATATCACCCTCCTCGGAGACAGTTCGTTGCTAACGATTATCTCTCTATCCTCGCCCTACATCCCAATGACATTGTGGCCGGGGATTTGAATACTAAGTACCCGCGTTGGCATGCAGGTCCCCGGTTAGACGCAAGAGGCAGAGAAATTCCCGCATAATAGATTGAGATCCTCAATTGAGAGTAGAGGGTCCCTGGCAACCCACTCATTTCCCGCAAGCTCAAGGCCGTCCTTCTGACATTGACCTCGCAATCATCAAACATTTCCCATTCCAACTGTCACTCAACTCACAAAGTGCCTTACATTCCGACCACAACCCAGTTGTGGCCGAGGTTAACTTGCGGGTTGTCAGTCATGACTTTACGGTTCAAAACCGTGAGGTCGATTGATACTGCGTACGGGTCTGCCTAAATGACTCCATACCTCCCAACCCACACATTACAGACATACCAACCCTAGAGACGGTGATCTCTTCCTTCACCTCCATCGTGGTGCGAACTGTTCGTAACCTTACCATTCACACCCCAATACCTCTCCACCCTGACGTCCTTCCACTAGACATCCATATACTCATCCGCCGCTCTTGGGCGGCCCGCAGACTCTATCAGCGACATCGCACTCGCCATAATCAAGTTCTGCTCGGGCGCTTGCACCGAGAGGTTCGACTTCGCCTACGCGAGCACCGTATGCGCGCGTGGGAGGAGTTGATGTCTCGAGTGAACTTTGAGAATGGCGAAGCGTGCGGGCTTGCAAAAGGACGCCGGAATCGCGGAGGGGCACCAACTCCCCCCCATCCAAGTCTCCCAAGGCCTGGTGTTGAACCCCAAGCCAAAGCAAATGTGTTTTCCGACTACCTAGAGAGGACCATTAGGCCACGAGATGACCCCCAGGACATAGACTTCACTGGCCGCGTCAAGCGGGAGGTACGTCAGTATCTTCGACGTCCTCGTGTTGAGGCGGACCGACTTCCTGTTATTAGACCTAGTGAGCTCCAGCGTCTAAATCCCAAAAAGGCGTCGGGACCTGATGGGTTAACCTCTGTCATGCTCCGTCACCTTCCCTTCAAAGCCGTGCTCTTTCTTACTCGGGTTTTTAACCGGTGTCTGGCCCTGGGCCACTTTCCACGACAGTGGAGGGAGGCTCGGGCAATATGTATTTTGAAGCCCGGTAAGAATCCGGCTCTCCCCGCCAGTTACCGTTCCATTAGCCTTCTGTCGGCCCTATCGAAAGTTTTCGAGAGGCTCGTTCTAGCGCGCTTGTCCCCCCTACTGGGGGACATTCAAGATATCCCTCCTCACCAGTTTGGTTTTCGTCCTGGGTACTCGACATCACAGCAGTTGCTCCGTTTGGTGGAAGCCGCTGTCTTGGGTTTCCAGGAAAGGGCATTCACCGCGGCGGGTCTGTGGATGTCGAGAAGGCCTTCTCTACTACCTGGCATGCAGGTCTCCTACATAAACTAACCTCCCTGGGGCTTCCTTGACACATGATATATCTTCTACACACTTTCCTTAAACACAGACATTTTACAGTAACTCTGGCGGGAAAGCTATCTACCAGAAGACCCATTAGAGGCGGAGTCCCCGAAGGCTCTGTCTTATCATCTACGCTTTTTAGCGTATATGTAGCAGATCTCCCCAAGGAGCTGCATGTCAACATAGCCCAGTATGCAGACGATGTGCTGCTATACAACACAGATAGAAACGCACGCAGAGCGTATTGGTGTAGGCTTTGGCGATTGTCCATCAACCCGGAGAAAAGCCAAGCCATACTCTTCACCAAGCGCCACTTTCCGCCAACCTCCCCTCTTTTAGCTATTCTGGCAGAAGGATAGAATGGACAAACTCTCTCAAATATTTGGGTGTAAAGCTGGACAAGGGCCCAACATTTGGGGGTCACATTCAGGAGTTAGCTCATCGGTATGCGAGGCTTCAACTTCGTTATACCCCATGATGCGGCCAGGGATGCCGACACCCCTGAAGTTGCGCCTTTTTTAGGCTTTAATTCTTCCAATAATGCTTTATGCGTGCGAGGTCTGGGGAATGGCTACAGGAACCAATCTGCAACAACTCCAGTGTGTACAGAATAGATGCCTTAGTGCCATCTATTCTGTGGGCGGGTGGTTTCCCGTGAGATATCTTCATGAAGCCTCATTTCTCCACTATGAGGAAGATGTCATTAGGCGCCGGGCCGCAAAATTCTATGCGAGTTTGCCTCAACATCAGAGCGCCCTGGTTAGGGGCGTAGCTCAATGAAATTAAAATAAAGAAATATACGATGTATCAGATATCGATAAATGTATTCTCTGCATGTAAAATAATTATGAATTCGCACCTGTTGATCCTTACCACTGGGAAACTCTAGATTATTTGTGACGGTGCAAACAAGTTCAGTCTTGCAAAAGCAGGTTTCTTCATGTAGAGTCCCCACAACTCGAATCTGACGTTATGTGACGCTGTGAACAAGTCCAATCCTGCACAAGCCGGTTTCCTCGTGAAGACTGCCCACCTCTCGAGTCACTAAGTGGTTTAAGGATTCAATTAGGCAGCTATACAGCAAACATTTTGTGGTCATTTAGTATTTGGGAGTTACAGAGCGAAGTGGTAAATGGTTGATAGGTTAAATCTTTGGAGCGAGTGTGCGGAGGAAGCGTATCATTCATTAGAAGTACTTCCACACCGAAACTTTTAATGCGAACTTACAATTTAGTGCGAACAGACATCCCATCATGATCAGATGACGAATCTTGCCGTGTGTGCAGAGAAATGTAAGATGTACCAAAGAGAAAACTGGTAAGTAATATTACTTATTAAATGCAATTTATAAGATTCCTCTTTAATATAAATATCTAATTTGTAATATTTTTATACTTTCAGAGAACAACCCATGCGAGTTGATGGTGCCGATGATGTTGTGTTTGTAGCAAAGCATATATAAGAATGCGACACGGAAATGTGTGACGGGTAGACGCATTCATAACAATCCATCAGAGCACGATCGCATGGTGTAATTCTTCCTATGCAACGACTATTATGAAGTCTACTAAAGAAGGAAGAGAAAGCTTGGGTAAGTAAACATAAATAAGGGAATTACGTTTTCTATCATTTTATTTCACCTGCTTATTCGAGTGAGGGTAACCTAAACGTATTCTATTTCTTGCAGATTCGAATGACCGAGCCTAAGATTCCAGTGTCTGTAGAAGGCATGTTCCCTTATAGACATGACGTTGATATAGTGGAATATCCAATCGCTCATCGCGATACCCTACCTGTGGATGAAGGTCTCGCTTCGCTACCTAATGATATAGCTACCGAGAATACCAGGAAGGTTGAGAACTGGCTAAATCAAAATATTCTAGATTGTTCACCGCAGGCGCTCTCAGAATCGGGCAAAAGTTTGATGTATTATATTTCTTGATATTTTTTAACCTTTATAAGATTCCCTAATAGATGTATGCTTGTCTTCTTTAGCCAAGGAAAAACATATTTTAGCATGACTAACGAATCCTTTAAATATATGTTATATATAATAATATACAATATTCGGATATAATATCTAAGTACATTAAAAGTATTGAAGTTTATATACTACAAGAGGAAAAATTTACTGGTGTAGAATCGTGTGTTAATGTAACTTACGCATATAATATTACTGTAATTCTCTCCAAATAAGCTCATTTAATAAATAATTGTTTAAATGATCATGTCATATCTTTGAATCTTATTGCTATAAGAAATTTAAAACCTATATTGTCCTATATTGAAAGACACTTGAATAATTTAAATGAATTCTTTGAAGTATCTAGCGATTTAGAAGTGGAAAAGGGAGAAGGAAAATGATGCTAATGTATAATGAAATCAATAAAAGAGAGAGTTTAGAGTATCAACTTGGTTTATTATTTTAAAAGTATCCTATTGCAGCTATTCACAAATAAAAACATTATTCCTAATTTCAAATACAAATAATAGTACTCCGATTTGTATACAAATAACTATATGATAGTGAGCATCGCGCGCCTCGGTAGCGTAGATGGTAGCGTGTCTGCCTCACGTTCAAGAGGTCCCGAGTTCGAATCTCGGTTAGGGTGAGTTACCTGGATAACGTTTTTCCGGGGTTTTCCCTTATCCTGAAAGACGACATGTCAGGTAACTCTAAGCTCCATGGACCCTGGGCTCATTTGAGCATCGTCCGATATGACAACGTAGTAGGACGTAAATTAAAAAAATAGTCTACATCACACGAGAAAGCGGTTTCTAGGTAAACACTTTATCATTAAGAATCAGGCAGTACAATGATGTTTTCTTCGGCATTAGTGTAGATGCTTGAATCTCGAGTCTGATGTTGACTGCTCCATTTATACCTTCGCTGGTTGACGAAAACACTATCACAAATAACGGTGCACTTGCAAGAAAATCCTTTCTCTTCAAGAGAGGGAAATTTTATCTATCATAATATGAACTTTGAAATTTACTGTGCATTTTATATGATGCAAACTTTTCACTTCCAAAATCCAAGTACAAATCGTGGTAGGAATAGCAGTCACTATTGAGAAATAATATGAGAGTATTAATGTCGCAGTGATCAAACTCAGAACTAATCTTTGCTAAGTTGCCTATTCTTGCAGTTTGCGCTCCAACTATAACGAAGCGTGGTTTTTCAAGTATTGATGTTATTGCCAAGTTCCAGTTGAACTATTTAGCCTCTGGCACTGCAGGGTGGGTGTAAAGATCCATGGAACGAAAGGCTATATGTAAAGGTGTATCAGCCTTGACAATTTTAAGGATGTGAGCCCTTTCAGCATCAGAAAATTGTATCACAGGCATCCTCCATTCGGTTCTAGTCAGCTTAACATTAGGGAATTCTCCAGCTGGTGCCTGTATACAGTTTTAAGAATCCTTGTATCTTATGAGAATTAGTTCAAACTTGCTATTGAATATCAGCTCCTTGTGGTCAGCAGCAAAACCAAGTGGCATTGATAGAGGTACTATGGCATTAAAGTAACCATTTGCGGGATATACTATGTCAAGTTCTTTTCCAGGATAAGTCCAGCCAGCACTCAGCAGATGATTGGACTCCAAATGATTGAGCGCCACATAATTTTTATGGTTGTAGTAATACCAGGATTTCTCGGTCTGTCTATAGTTGTACCATTCATATCCAGGTGAATTTCAATAAACTTGAATGCCATGGCGCTATTGGTGAGTTTCGTTGTAGTAGAGGGCTTTCCATCTGACTGTGAGGGATCCTCGATATAAAGTTAACTTCTGTTATGTAGCGTATACAAATCTTCAGCCTGACATGGTATTCTAATTTCATCGTTTACATTCAGGGCGGATGAGTTATACGGTATATATAAAAAAAAAAAAAACCAACATGCTCCTCCTCCTTGGTGATCTTGTCATCGAAGAATGAAATCTCTGTCACGTTCGCAAAGGAGCGCTCCAGCTAGAAAAATAATCAATCGCTACATAATAAATAAAGATGGCAAGTGAAACTACCAATTCATGAACAAGAGACTGTGTAACGTTCAAGATCCTGAAGAAAATAATGATGCTTCAAATAAAGTCTATGTGGATACAATTGAGAATAGAATGCAGAATTTCACACAACGAAGTTTCAACGTGCCGGCCCTCGTAGCCATGGTCGTTAGAACGTATGTTTCTAGCGTTCCACCGCGTAGAGGGTCGCGGGTTCGAGTCCCGCCCTGGGCATGGGTGTTTATGTGTATAGTGTATGATTGTGAAACTAAAGAAAACAGATAGGTAATTAAAGGGAAACAATAAAAAACGGTTAAATAAGGAAAAGAAAAATATATATCCATATGCATAGATATGTATTTTTAGGGAAAAAAAAAACAACATTAAAAAAAAACAAAAAACGAAGTTGAGGTCATAGTTAAGAAGATGATCAGTGATTTGAGTGAGAAAATAATACTTGGAAATAATGACAAAAATCGAATTTCAGCTATATGGTCTGCGAACAACCATCTGCAGTCAACTACCGCGGTGCGATTGTAAACTCGTTATTGGAAAAATTCAATACACTGAGTAATGAAATTTCAGCTCTAGAAAAATCAAGCAGAAGTTTATATGCCAATACGACGATCTTTGTTAAAGAATTCTAGAAACGTTTGCAGGAATATGAGTTGAAATCACTCAATTAAAAACTACAAGAGATATTAAGTAAGATTGAGAAGTTTTGAGAAGTCAAAATGAATGCAAGCTATAAATTGGATGTTATCCATTATCCTAAATCAGTTGCAAAATGGATAGAAAAAGTATAAGACTTAAAGAGGCTGTAGGCTATAAAAGAAAAACTAAGAGCTTTGAAAGGAATCAAGTTCGAGATTCAACATCTTATGTCCGAAGCTCTGAAGCCTGTAACTAAACCTCTTGAAGAAATGCTGGATAAACCAGGAAAAAGAGGGTGTCGGTAATGAAAGATGGAAGAAGTAACAATGGAGATGAGAGCACTTCTACTTACCTGCAGAAGATACGCTTAAAGGATAAGGATCAGCTTGATACAACACATGGGGTAAGATATGAAGATAGCAGATATATGCTAGGTAATAAAGACATTCACTTCATAAATGATTAAATCCGGATTGGGGATTCTACATATGAGTCTAACCCAGGTTTGAACGAGCTCATCTTTAAGGATTTTCTCGAGATGTAAGCCTACACAAGCGACGACTAGGATACGCAGAGATTATGAGAGATACACTCCTTCATAGAAGAGGATACAAGCGACAAAGATGCTTGAAATCTCTTATATACTACTAATATAGTACGTCCGCTTGCTAATAAACATTCAGGACTTGGTATGACGTAGAAGCAGCATCATCCTGAAAAGAAGATAGAGTACATGTAATGGAAAAACACCAACACTTTAGTGAACAGGCTAAGACTCCTCATTGCATCAAGAAACAAAAATTTTAAATACATACTGGTTGCCATCAATTTTTACTCGAAAATGCCTTATGCAAGGCCTTTAAGGGACAAAGGCATCCAAAGGCTATGGAAGACATTCTACAAGAACTGGAGATGTCACCCAGGAACATTCAAAGTGATAAGGGGAAAGAATTTTATAAGAAGTTCTTTAAAAGCTTAATGGTAAGGTATAATATATACTAATATAATATTAACAATTAGAGTACCTACAGTAATGTGAAGGCTGCAGTTGCAGAACATTTAATTGGAACCTTGAAGAATATGATGTACTGGGAGTTTTTAGTCCAAGGCTCGTACAAGAAGTTAGATCTCTTACCCAGCATTATTAAAAATGCAATAATACATTTCATTCTACTATTCGCATGAAACCCAATGAAGTAAAGAACAATGATCTTCTTTTGACTGTGTACAACTACAATCAAGACCGAAAAGAGGCGCCAAGATGTTTAGTGTTGGTGATTCTGTTAGGATATCTAAACACAAAGGACCTTTTGAAAAAGGATTTGAATATAACTGTAATGTTGAAATCTTTTAAATTTATCGTGTGAAGTGTACAGTCCAGCTACATACATACTTAAGGACAATGGTGGTGAAGTGATAAAGGGAGCGTTTATGGACATGAACTAACAGGGCTAGCTATCCCACTACTTAATAGAAAAGGTCTCATGGAGGCGAGGAAATAGGATTCTTGTTAAATGGTATGGATTTCCAGGTTCTGAGTGGATAAATAAAGATGAACTTCTTGTATGTAAGAAAAAAGAGATAATAAATATGCTTTTCTGTCGCAAACTATTTGAGTTTTATTTTATAAAAAAACCCTCATGTATACATCATTCAGGGAAAAATTAAATGTACAATGTACAGAATACAACATAATATAATTACAAAACTCTCATATATACATAATTGAGGGAAAACTTAAATCTAAAAGATAACTGGATTAAAAACTCATATATACATAATTGAGGGAAACTTATAAATACAATATAACTGGATTAAAAACCCTCATTGAAGAATCACATCGAAAAAATTCACACTGAAGAAAAAACACATCGTTGAAGAAAAGCACTAACAATTACCAGGTGGTTTAAGGAAGTAATGACCCCATGCAAGTGTACAAGGGCATCCTTCCACGAGCTTCCTCTTCTCATCATTCCCATGCAATGATACTTTATTACTTTCAGTAGTGTAATTTTGTGTTTATCGGCCCGAAAGGTCTTTTGCAGCGTATATAATTTTGTATGTATGTCTTCAAGACATTTAAAATTATCCTCGAAATCTATTGTTTGCATTCCACATTTGGTGACACCTTTGGACTTCTTGATGACTTGATTTAAACTGCAGGACCTCTTCTTCCTGGGGCATCTTAAGATTTTGGCATTTGTTGCATCACAGCTTGTGTGGCTTAAGTGCTTCTTCATTTGCACGTTTCAAGCACGTCTCACATGCCCAATTGGTTTTACGGTGCTTTGTAATCTCAGACCTTACAAGTGTTGACAGATTTTTTTATGAGACAACAGTCAGCATTATTTTCTTCTTTCCATCAGTTTGATTTTCAAAGCATTCTATCAGGTGCAGAGGCACCACAAAGTCAATATTTTTATAATTATATACTTTGAAAAGCAGCTCTTTAGGATATGAACTAGTTCTTCTTTCAGGATGTGCCTCGACAGGGTATTTACTTGCCAGCATGGACCAGCCAAAGTAGTACTTATCATCTTTGTTCTATGTACTCACTACTTGCTCTCTTAAACCTTAAGCATGCGGCATGCAGAGGGTCATAATTAGAGATGCTTATCACCAGACTGTCTACGACAAACAAAGTTTTCGATGAAGCTCTCCCCTCGAATTTAAATATATTTTGTAAAATTTCTTCTAACATTGCATGGAAGTTTTGATTGAGCTAAGTTGGTGGAAAGAATCAGCCTGGTCTTTGAATTAAAAAAAGATAAAATGGTCACCTCATGAGGTTTGTGGATCAAATATGAAATCTATACAGAGTAAATCATCTTTAAACCACTCCTGTTCTTATTTAAGGCTGATTTCACCTCCTTAACGAGATCCTCACAGGGTTTCAAGAACGCTCTAGGGTCAGGTATTTCAAAACTATTTATGATTTTACCATTAAAAATACGCCCCTTAAATGCAGACTCAATAGTCTTACATTCTAGCACCTGGCAATCATTAGCACTAACCCTGACTCTTTTCCTAGCGGAGGATTCGGACATGTCATCAATGGCAGGAGGCCTCTTCAAGGTTGATGGAACCGAGGTATCAGGCTTGCACCATTCCCAACACTTGCTACCCTCAGCGTTTGCAGTGGTGGTTTCCATTTTCTTGTGAGCGAAATGAATCCCTGTTGGTCTCTCTTGCAGTTGAGCTGCAGACCCTGAAATGGCAAAAAATAACACATAGTAAGTAAATATTTGACAAAAGTAAGTAAGTAAATATTTTCCACTCTTTCCCCATAAGCCCTTGTACCTACGCCTTATAATAATAAGTATTTGACTAACCCCTAAAGCTTGCTCTTTTCCCATAACCCCTTTTACCTATAACAAATAATAAGTAAATATTTGACTAACGCTTAAAGTATACTCTTTTCCCATAATCCCTTGTACCTACCTTATAATAATATTTGATTAACACTTAAAGCTTCCTCTGTTCCCATAACCCCTTGTACCTATTACATATAATATGTAAATATTTGACTAACGCTTAAAGTCTACTCTTTTCCCATAACACCTTGTACCTACGCCTTATAATATTTCACTACCGCTTAAAGTTGACTCTTTTGACATAACTCTTCGGGCGCTAACGACCTTACTGGTTGTGCGCCCTTAAATCTCACTTCCTTCTTCCCATAACCCCTTGTACCTACGCCTTATAATAATAAATATTTGACTAACACTTAAAGCTTGCTCTTTTCCCATAACCCATTGTACCTATAACATAATAAGTAAATATTTGTCTAATGCTTAAAGTCTGCTCTTTTCACACAGCCCCTTGTACCAATAACCGATAATAAATAAACAATTGACTAACACTCAAGTCTACTCTTTTCCCACAACCCCTTGTACGTATAACTTATAATAAAGAAATAATTGACTAACACTTAAAGCTTGCTCTTTTCCCACAAGCCCTTGTACCTATAACACATAATAAGTAAACAATTGACTAACACTTAAAATCTACTCTTTTCCCACAATCCCTTGTACCTATAACACATAAGTAAACAATTGACTAACACTTAAAATCTACTCTTTTCCCACAATCCCTTGTACCCATAACACATAAGTAAACAAATGACTAACACTTAAGTCTACTGTTTTCCCACAACACCTTGTACCTATAACATATAAGTAAACAATTGACTAACACTTAGTCTACTCTTTTCTCATAGCCCCTTGTACCTATAACACATAAGCAAAAATTTCCTTATTTCTTAAAGCCTACTCTTTTCCCACAAACCCTTGTACCTATAAAACATAATAAGTAAATATTTCCTTATTTCTTAAAGGCTATTCTTTTCCCACAACCCCTTGTACCTATAACACACAATAAGTAAACAATTGACTAACACTTAAAGCTTGCCTTTTTCCTACAACGCCTTCTACCTACATCACATAGAAGGTTAGCAATAATTGGTATATAAAATTGTGCAAATACATAGTAAAAATTCTTACTTCCATTCACAAATTTATCCTTCTTATCCGCTTGACGCATAGGTGGAATGGGATCGGTCAAGCCTGCAGAGTCATTTACATTCCGCACGGCAGTTCTTATTCCTTCACCAATGTATCTCCCTAGATGCGAAACTTCACTTAAAATATTAATAATGCCCAATCCCAAAATTTAAAAAAAAAAAAAAGTAAAAAAATGTTAGTTGAATATTTAACCAGCTAAAACATATTAGAATTAATTCAGACATACCATGTTCAGAATCAGCTGTGCAAGTATCCAACTCAGGTTTGTGCCTCATGCCCAGGGCAAGGTTTCGGACAGAATCCTCCATTGAGGGGGTCCAGACGTGCGATAGAGGTTGTAACAGGGAAGGGACATTCTCCAGCAGTTGGCTTATTGGCTGATCAGGATTTTCAAACATCGCTCTGAGCGAAGCTATATAGGTCGCCATCAGCATGCGCTTATAGATCTCTCTGATTTCAGAGCTCCAGTATGCTACAGGAGTTCATTTTAATAAATAATAATAATAATAATAATAATAATAATAATAATAATAATAATAATAATAATAATAATAATAATAATAATAATAATAATAATAATAATAATAATAATAATAATAATAATAATAATAATAATAATAATAATATTTTAAGCATATACCATAAAAATGAAAGTTTCCTTTCTTAGTAGCAAACCTCATTATAAAGACATGATAAAGAAATATGTTTTAAAGAACTTGGTAAATGAATTTAAATAGCTTTAACTATAACATTCCTACAATATTAAACTTTCATAAAATTTTAAGCTAAATATGCCTACCTTTTAAGTTAATATCGAATATTTTCTCTCAAAAACTTCCAATATGTTACACACCTTCTCTACATGCATGTAACGTACACAGAATAATTAAATAATTAAAAATAATGAGTCACAAAATGAATAAGGATCTCGGAAATATGTGATATTTAAGCGTTAAAGGATTTAAAGATTCTACACTTTTAACGTATTAAAAAAAAACGACTGAGATATATTGAGAAGGGATGTATTTTAAGTAGAAGTAAATATTCTTAATGACTTACCAGACAATTTCAAATGTAGTGATGTATCACGAATAGCACAAAACAAAGTAGAGAAATCACTGTATTCGGTCCAGGATAGCTTCTTGCAATGGAAAAGGTGCGAGTAATGCAGAAGAATCACTTGCAGTGAAGGCATGAGAGTGAAGGTATCCAGAGGTTTCGCAGGTACTGACAGGCTGTGTTAGCCCGAAGATTGTTGCTGTGTGCCCACCAATCTTCGGGCTAACACAGCCTGTCCCAGAGGTTTGGTTTATTTCACTTATTTATACCGATTGTAAAACTCATGATAACCGCCTCTCCCAATTCACCTATTTTAGCGCATGCGCGTTCTGTTTTATATGAAGTTGCATTATTGGCTATTTTTTATTTGTAAGAGTCGTCATGATTGACTTCTGAAATGTAATTTTGTTTCATTTGCTGAAAAGGAACTATTGTTTTCTTATAACGACACGAAGGGGGGATATGCCCTTAAGCTATAAACGAAACATGTTCCTGCGTGCATTAGGACCCGTATACATTTATCGTCTTTTGGTATTTTCCCGGGAGTGAAAAGGCTACACTCGATTGAATACATATTTCTTTCAAAAGGAAGGAAATTCCTAAAATATACATTTGTTAGGAATGCGTACACACAATACAATTTTCCTGGAAGTTAAGAGTTAGAATACGCTTTTAAAAGGCTTCGTTAAAATGAACTGAAAAGCCTTTGTTATTTGTTAAAGATTTTCGAAGAAACAATGTTTTGTTTCCGTTGGAAAATACCAAAAGATAAGTCGATATACACTTTATTTTTAAGAGAGTGAAAAAACTACATTCAAATGAAGACATATTTCTTTTAAAGAAATGAATTTCCCAAAATATACTTATTGTTAGGAACGAGTAACCACAGTACCATTCTTCTTGAAAGATAAGAGATAAATCTAAATAATCTCTACTTTTAAAAGGTCTGCAAAAGATTGAATTTAAATGAATACATATTCTCGACATTAGTACGTCATCTCGCAAGAGAAAAGAGTCTAAAGCAGGGGAAGACAGGTAGTGGCGGTGTGACGTCAGCTCCGTCAGCTCTAACCGCCAAATATGTCCCCCGAACGAAAGGCAGGTTAGCCTGTTACGTCACCCGCGCTGATTTCTGCTGCCCAAGAGGCAGGAAACAGTTTGATGTGTTGGGGTTCCGACAGCGTAGGAAACACAGGAAACGTATCGGGTATTAATAATATGCACAACTTACATCTTGGGTGTTTTAATATTAATGCTGACTGCTTTAATTACACAATTGGTCACGGTTTATAAACACTTACATTTTAATCCTGTGCTATGAGAAAATATATAAAACCAACTCGTAGTTTATCTGAAGCTCAGGCATGTTATAAAGTAAATAAAATAAAATATAAAGTAATTTTCTCTGCAAATCAGAGGAGACCCATTCAGAACAAAATTACGTGGATATTTTCCGACGCTTTCTGTTTCGTTTTTCTTTATCAATGTCAGAACGTAATGTCTGGGAAATTTGTAATCGAAGGCTGCATTTTAGATTGTGATACGACAAGGTACTTCGGGGTTTGGACTTAGTTAATTTCATAACAGAAAACAAAATTGTTCGCACACATACGTCGAGCCACTCACAATGTTCGTGACAAGTGAGAACAACCTCGGAAATCTGGTTTGGGGGACATTCTTGTAAAAATCAGCCAAGTATTTCTTGTGTGTACATTTGTCCTTCAATAAATCGCCACAATGTAAATTTAACAGTTCCATTTGGTACGTGGCAACTACATTGTTTCATCGAGTGCGCTACACCTGCCTGAACCCTCAGATTCCGTACTCACGGCGCCATTTATATAGGCAACTTAGTATTACACAGCTCTTGCCTGACGTCACACGCACGCAGGCCTCGCTCCCGGGTGAAATACATTGTCCCCTAAGTATTGTTATTAGGTAACTATGCTTAACGGCATGACCGCACATATTCAGGTAAAAGGAGGATCTTTATCCGTGGTACAATGAAGCACGGTCACAGGTTTGAGCTATTATGTGAAAATACAATTGGGGAAAAAATACTCTGAACACTTCGCTGTTATCATTCTAATAGGGTTTTACACGGAAGAATACATTATTCTCATACACGGAGAAACCTACTTTTGCAAGACTCAACTTGTCTGCATTGTCACAAATAATCTGGAGCTTCCCTCTTGTACACACTGGATCAACAGATTCGAATTCATAGCACTTGTTACATTCAGAGAATAAATTTATCGATATCTAATATCATCATTAACATACCGCATTATCATTTCATCGAGCCACGACACGCATCCAAAGGTTCTTTGATGTAAACCTGGAAGTTGCCCTGCGTGTGAGACATAATGTTTATACGCCACCCACCGCGCCGAATATTTATTTATTTGTTTATGCGTTCTAATTCATGGACGTTTATCAATTTTAGTTGCGTATAAACAAAGCGGAAGATGCATTTACATAAAAATACTAGCTCTATTGATAACTAGAGTTTGGATTTATAACCAAATGCAGATTCCGGCATATATAGCAAGGTTTCGGATAGATGTTTCTCAATTCTCAATTTAATTTCCCTTGTATTTCTTCAGTTGAAATACATGTGAGGCGCTGAGAACCATAAAGGTCCAAAGCACAGAAAACTAGTTTGGAGATAAATTGATGTTTGTTAAAGTAAAAATTTATATGCAAGAAATTCTCATTACGAAGTACTACTTGCGAACGTGATGTAAAGAGTAAATTATGTTGGCAACAGTAGATGAAAATTGAACAGAGCAACAAAATGATAATTCATGCTTTGGGTTCTTATGTAACTGAATATCAGGAAAACTGGCGAGACAGATTCTTATGAATGTTTCATTAAATGAAAGAGGGCCTAAAGCACAACTACAGCTGCTTGAACGCATGGTCGGCAAATGTCAGAAGCATGCGTACATGCTAAGTCTCAAAATCGATTATGTTGTGCTTTAGGCCCTAGTGGTTCTAAACGCCTCATATTAAACAACGTGCCATCGCCTTATCAAGCCAGCATCAATTATATAGCAGTTGTTTTAACAATGCGTAAAAAGTTTCTGCACCATTCGAGGAAGAAAAATCTCGGAAATGAGGAAGCTTGTTCAAAAGTAAGAGCAAGAAAAATAAAAAGAATGTCTCTATAATACGAAAAAAAAGAAAGTTCATAGGGCAATAAAAGAATGGACACCCTAACATTTTCAACGTTACAGGCTCACGATCCCGAAAAATGTGATCATCCAGATGCACGAACCATTCCAGACGAAGGTGTCTAAGTCTGAAACAGGAATGTGAAGCAAAGAGAGGAGGTGGATATGATACCAGAGAATCTTCACCTTCCAAATCAAAACCAACAACGTGCATAAAGTGAACCATGGGAATGAATTAGGGGGAATTTTTATATAATGTAATTTTGAGCATTAATTGAGTGAAGAACCACAACTTCAGGAAAAAAATGTTATAATTATTATTGCATTTAGTGCAGTGTGTAAATTCATTGTCACGCCGGCGGCGAATGCCCCCTGTGGAGTGTTTAAGTGTCAGTCAATCCATTTCACCACCTTTGTTGTTTGCAGGCAAGAGAAGCAAAGCAACGGAACATCCATGTACATCCACTAGCTGACGTTAGAAGCCGGATGTGTGAACCTCATTATTAATGCGTGGGATATTTTCGAGACTATTCGGTTTCCAGAACTCTAGAAGATGCGATTTAGAGTCTTCTCGCCATGAAAAGCAGGTTATAAAAGGAGCTGCAAAAGTCAGCCTCAATCAATCTCCGATTACGACCAGGACATTTGACCACTCAGTGGCTTCTACTAGTGGTGGAGGCGGCCGCCCTAGGTTCCAAGTTGTCTTCATTACAATGGTGTCTCTGGATGTGGAGAAGGCCTTCTCATCAACTTGGCAGCACGCCTATATCCTATATAAACTGCTCCAACTGGGTCTATTCACACGACTTCTCAACGTTCTACACAGCTGTTTCAGACACCACACCTTTAACTTCACAGTCGCAGGGAAAACGTTTACACGAAGACCCATCTCCCGAGGGTTCTGTGCTTTTACTAATTTTTCGGCGTGCACATGACAGAGTTCCCAACTAGAAGCTCTGGGCGCGAAATGGTCCAGTATGCCGAACATGTGCTACTGTATTATACGACAAACGTACCTTCAAACAGACCTCCGCCTCGTGCAAGAATCGTGCCTGCTTGCCATGTCCGTTAACAGGGACAAAAGCCATTCCATTCTACTTAACAAACGCCGCACACCCGCAGACTACCTTACCTTTCATTTTAGAACGGAGGGATTGAATGGTGGAACTCCATCTAGTATCTAGGAGTAAAACTAGATAGAGGTCTAACTTTTCACGAACACACCACGGACCATTCGGCACGGATGCAGAGGTCAAGTGCTTCACTATACCCCATACTGAGTTCTGGTTCGATGCCCATTCACCTGAAGTTACAGCTCTTCCAAGTGCTCATAGTCCCACTCATGTTGTACGCCTGCGAGATCTGGGGCACTAACGCAGACAGCTGGCTACTATGGCTATAAGGTGCGCAGAATAGAGGACTCCGGTCCATTGATTCTAATAGCCGCTCCTTCCCCAAGATTATTTCCCAAGCCTCGTCTTTTGCATACCCACAAGATAGGTGCTGAGCTGCAAAATTCTAGGCAAAATCACCATAACATGAAAGCGCCCTGGTTAAACCTCTTTGGGATTATAAGTTTAGGCAATATCGGTTCCTCAACACAGTTCGCAGTCACTCGAGGTAACACAGAAGCAACTCCATAAAGCAGCAAAATGATGAGCTGCTCACATTTGATTCAGCCAAGAGCTTGATTAAACTCACAATTTACCACAACCAATGAAAAGCTATATTGATTTTAACCATATCCACCGGAACCACACCCAGATGGAATGGATAGTGTCGGGTTGAGGAGGGAGCAGCTAGCGGAGAAGCTGTCGACTGCACCACTTTGTATATCAAGAGTATTTAATACGCTGGAGACAGAGGGTCACCTGAAGGTGGTCAGCGATTCCCCAGAGAAGTGTGCTGGGGAAGCCACCGCCTGTAAGACAGGCGAAGGACTGTTAACGACCAAGTTTAGCGAGACAAGAGGAAACGATTAAGGGCTAGCGTGGCGTACGGCACATCGGAAAGTGGTGGACATGGGTGCAGAGTTGGCCCTGATCAGACCCGAAGTGGCGGAGGGCTTGCAATAAAAAAAGGATCGGTCATACCATATAGCGATGACCTCGGTGACACCTTCCTCCTGAGTAGAGTTGGCCTTGTGGTGGAGCATTGTAGTCGTGGTTGTTCGTCGCGAAGGTGACTGAGGAGCTGATACTTAGTTTGGATGCCTTAAGCAACCTCGAGGTGACGGTCGACGTTGACAGGAGGATCCAACGAGTTGGACGAAACGAAGTAACGCTCCGAAGCCTCATCGAACATCCTGGGGTTTTCAAAGTAAGTCTGACACAGGCCAGAAGAGAGACGCGTGCGGAGGTGCACCACGAGGGCCAGCTTTTATGGAACCCCGTGTAGCGTCGAAAGCTCGAGATAGCGAGAATTCGAAGGAACACACAGCAAGACCAGCGAGCCTATATCAGAGGTTTCAGGCGTATAAGGCATGCGTCGCCCTATCCACAATAATTGGCACTGTCTCAAGCTGCAACTAGCGAAGCAAGAACTGCACTACGTGGAGCGGTGGATCAATGATGATGATGATGATGATGATGATAATGATATTTGTGGTTAAGGGCGCTCAACAACGAGGTTATTAGCGCCCCTAAAAGCTAATGATGTTAAAATCACGTTAAAAGTTTCTAAAGAGATTTACCGCAAAATGTTATGTTAAAATACATAAAAAGAGCTTAAAACCATGAAAACGTTAAATTCAATAAAATACAATGTACTAAATTCTAAAATAAGCAGTTAAAAAGAATTTTAAAACCTTGGCCACCGCTTGTTCTTCGTCCCCAAGAACCTCTGCCAAGCTGGCTGGCAGCTGGAGATATTTGCGAAGAAGCGCTGTGCTAAAACAATCTAAAAGTGCCTGGCGGAATGAGGCAGCCCCACCGCAAAGCGGGCAGACTGGAGCACGGTCCTTGTTCAATAAAAATCGATGTGTAAAAAAGCAGTGACCAATTCACAACCGACCCAAAGTCACCTTCTCACGGCGGGAACGACGGCAGGAGGTTACCCAGGGAATCGGAAGATCTTTCACTGTCCGGAACTTCTTTCCACGCAAAACGGACCACTCATACGAAGAGGACAGCACAGCCCTCCGGAAGTCCAACTTAAGATCTTTCGCTGTAACAAGAGGGATGGTAACCTTCGGCTGTGTGGCCGCCTGCTTCGCTGCCGAATCCGCTAGTTCATACCCTGCTAGGCCTACGTGAGCAGGAACCCAAGCACACACCACGCTAAGTGGATCAATGATCAGGTCTACTACGTCCAGAGTTTGTCTGAGCAAAGTCGCAGACGTTACTAGGGTGGTCAAGACGACCAGCCCTAAGGAGGGACAAGTGTCACGCCGGCGGAGGTGCCTGCCGTGAAGAGATTAAGTATCAGTCAACCCATTCCACAACCTTTGTTGTTTGTTGGCTAAAGTAACAAACAAATGGAACACTTAACGGTTAGCTACGTCACAAAGCGAGCCTTATTACCACGCGGGTTGTTTTCCAGACCGTTCGATTTCCGGATCTCTAGTAGATTCGACTTCCAGGGCCTTCTCGCCATGACCAGCAGGATTTAAAAGAAGGTGTAAAAGCCAGCAGAGCAGTCATGAGTCGGTAGAGTTTAGACGGTATGCAAGAAGTACAGTGCGGTCCAGAGTTGTGAGTTGGTCTGCAAGGAGTGCGGTACGGTTCAGCTCAGTAGTGATGAGTTCGCAGGCAGTGTGTGCAGTGCAGAAAGGGCAGTGGCTATTTGTGAGTTGACCAGTGAACATGGGGGTAGTTGTCAGAGTCGGCATGCAGAGCAATGCAAAAGTGAAATGTTATGTTTGCGTCAAAAATTTATAAGCAGCGCAAATTGGTGCGTGCAAGGCATAAAATAACATAGCACTGACTTGCTTACTCTGAGTATTTGTAAAATTGCATATGACTATAACACAGCATTGGGTAATAAGATACTCCTACTCCTACTACTCCTCCTACTCCTCCTCCTCCTACTCCTCCTCCAACTCCTCCTCCTACTCCTCCTCCTCCTCCTACTACCACTACCACTACCACTACTACTACTACTACTACTACTACTACTACTACTACTACTACTACTACTACTACTAATAATAATAATAATAATAATAATAATAATAATAATAATAATAATAATAATAATAATAATAATAATAATAATAATAATAAATAATAATAATATAATGCGCTGCTTATAATTTTTTGACGCACACATTTCTCTTTTGCATTGCTCTGCATGCCGACTCTGTCAACTACCCCCATGTTCACTGGTCAACTCACAAACAGCTACTGCCCTCTCTGCACTGCACACACTGCCTGCGAACTCATCACTACTGAGCTGGACCGTACTGCACTCCTTGCAGACCAACTCACAACTCTGGACCGCACTGTACTTCTTGTAGACCATCTAAACTCTATCGACTCATGACTGCTCCGCTGGCTTTTGCACCTCCTTTTAAATCCTGCCGGTCATGGCGAGAAGGCCCTGGAAGTCGAATCTACTAGAGCTCCGGAAATCGAACGGTCTGGAAAACAATCCGCGCGGTAATAATAAGGCTCGCTTTGTGACGTAGCTAACCGTTAAAGTGTTCCATTGTTACTTTAGCCAACAAACAACAAAGGTGGTGGAATGGGTTGACTGATACTTAAATCTCTTCACGGCAGGCGTGATCACCCTGACCGAGATTGGAACTCGGGACCTCTTGAACGTGAGGCAGACATGCTACCATCTACGCTACCGAGGTGGGCACTAGGATTTTGTTTAAAACTTTGAAGAGCTTTAAAATATGACGATCAAATTATTGAATAGTGTAATCTCTTAAACAAAAGCGTTTTTCTAATTGCCTTTTATTGCAAGTTTTAGTATTTATAATGACTTTTTACTTGGCTATTAATGATTTATAATGCCTAAACCTCCGATCTCTGGTAATGAGATTTCCGTAGAAATTTATGGTTTGATATTTGGGTTATCGGCATTCGGCCGTTTATATTATACCCACTAAGTACGGTGCATTCAGGTATATGATGGAGGACTGATAAAGTTTTGACGATACCTTCTGTAATTGGAATATAAAAACACGAATATATTTAATTGTTGTTCGGACTTGCTCTAATTCATTCCAGCTGGCTGCCCGAAGTTATAGGAATCATTTTATAAATTCGGATTAGGAACCAATTTCACTTACCTTATCTTTATGTTCATATAATTGTTATTTCTTATTTCCTTATATTCACGCAAACGAGTAAGAAACAGTATAATGATTGCCTTCCTAATTTTGCTAATTCTGCATAGCCTAATAAATATGTGGAACAATCATCGTAGTCGGAATGGTCAATTAGATAACTTCTTGGATAATTACATTAGCTGAAGTTATAAATCTTTGGACATTCTCTTTGGCCCTTATTTACTTAATATCATAGAAGGTACCCACAGTTTTTACATCATTCAGAAACCTTTAACATATACAAGAAATAGAAGTGAAGTTTGTGAATATGCACCTTCCGAATCCTAGATCACAAAGTTAACCTCCTTCAAAAACAGTGTGTGAGCAGCATAACTCAGAAAAGTCGGTTAAATACCAAATTTCGATTTAAATTCAGCATCTTCCAAGTATTTGGCATATTGATGTTCAAGAAAATCAGACTCCAGTCTACATTTCATCTGGACTCCCCCCCCCACCCCCAAATATGATTTTTTTGATCAAATATTTGACTGAGGAAACATTTTTTCTCAAAAGCGGCTCTACAATTGTAATTCCAACACCATATATTAAATATATGTTTCATCACAATTGAAATGCACTTCTTAAATTTTCTGAAATGTCCTCAGAAGCCCTCTTCATTTTGGATTGTTTTAGCGTAACTTGTAAACCGTAAAAGATAGACAAAATATTACTATGCAACAAATGTAGTACTTGTTAAACCACACAATTTATGTAAACCATTTTTTTTTAAGTGAAGCACTTTCGAGATATTTTTTGTTATTTGTCTGAATTTTTCTATACTCGTGAGGCCGCGCCGTGGCTCAGTGGTTAGACTGCTTGACTCTCACCAAGGCGGCCCGGGTTCGATCCCAGGTGACAGCAAAGTGAGATTTGTGGTGGACAACACGGCGCTGGAGCGGATTTTCTCCGGGATCTCCGGTTTCCCCCGCCATCTCATTCCACCGGTGCTCCATCTTCATCTCATGTATCATCAGTGTCACCGCCTGCAGTGCCGTATGTAGTAAAAGCGGGCGTTAAACACTAAACACTACACATTTCACATTTCTATACTCGTACTTCTCTAAAGTGAGAAGTCATTCGTTTGGTTTAAACCTCTTGGCCAAGCAAAGAAAATTTCAAAGCTACCACGAAAGCCACTATTTTTATAGCTGTGCTCTTAAAACACTTGGCCATCTCTTACAGCCTACTGTATTCTCCTTGCACTTATCTGACCATAAATTATCAATATGATAATTTCTGCAAAATATTTATCTCAATCAACATTAATTAGGTTAGAAGAATAAGCGTTTGTAGGAATAGTTCTTACAAGAGTAGAGAAAGTCATGAGATTGTGACACATTTGATTTTCTTTTGAGGCGGCGCTATTGTTCTGATTGCATATTTCAAGGTATTCGATTTAGCAGCTGTCGTGGTGCATTGACAACGGGGAATATAGACGATTATAAAATGAGTAGAGAAATAAGGTTACGTTTATATCTCTTTTACAGGCACCATAAGCGGAGCGATTTGAACAGCCCTGAACATACAGGAAAGTGCAATGAAACTGGCCATCATTCAAAGGCAAATGACAGGAGTTCAAATCCCGGCGATGTAGTCAATTGTGCCTGTGATAAAGAGTGAGGATGGCTCAAATAAAATAACCAGTGTAATGACTGATAGGGTTACATCTGATGATTTGATTAGTTACATTGATTCAGCTTATTTTTCTTAGTATAGAAAAACTAGTTTTATTTAAAAAAATTAAATTCTCCATTTAATCATTTGTCCCTAAATATATTCCATTTCCGGTTAATGCAGGGAACATTTCAGTATCCAGATTCTATACCTTCAGCAGATCTTGAAATTATGAATGTGGGAGTTCATATGGATATAATAGTACAAAAATATTTAAAGCCAGTATTAAGAAACCTTCAAATTAACGAGTAATAGCAGTTATTTCACCAAGTCAGAGTCTCCTATACAACCATAGAGGTTAAGAGGGAACATATACAAATAAAATTACAAACGTAGGTAAAAAACGTATGTGCTTACACATTTTAAAATAAAATTAATGATTGATAAGGGATACAGCATATTACAATGATTTAATATGCAGGTATTTTTATAAAACATTTTGACTATTTAATATCGACGTATATCGATGCACGATGTTTACTCATTATTATTATTAAGTATTATTATTTCAAGAGCATTTCTGGGTATTTGGATTCTTTTAATTGCATGGGCTTAGGATTTCAAGTAACACTGACACCCAAGACATAATAGCTGCTTGATAGTGGTATTCACAAAAACAAACCATAAATAAAATTAATGTTCTTGCACATTAGCAAACCAATAATAATTACCGATCGTTTTAGAACGAACTTTTAATTTTGCCGCCTTTGCCACTGCTGCCAACTTGTATAAACGTATTAAACTAATCCGTCGATCATCTTGCGATGTATTATACATTCATTCTCTCTCTTTAAGCCTCCTGACTGTAAAATACTATCGCTAATACAATCAATGTTACGTTCTTCTGAACGATTATCAGTCGCAGCCGTAATGACAGATACTTTTATAACATGCTCACGTGATAATCTGACGTTTAGACGGACAACAAACAGGTTCTAAAAGCCAATATTTACATGCTTGGCTTCATCAACAACATTAATTGGAATGTTTTAACATTAACTCTTGAAATACACTGTGCAGATTCGCTATATATTACATTATACTGTCCTACACTAAGAACTGAAAATTATTTCACTACCTTACCTTGAGTGTAGATTTTCTCAGCGCTACAGCGACCCGCGTCTTCTTTTAGCCTAACTTCACATCAACCACGCCTCACATGTCTGGTCATTGATACCTAACATAGTCCCCAACGTAACGATAGTAAGACATTAAATTTCTCAGATGTTCTACATTACCTACCCTGGAAAATTCGAATAGAAGAGTTAGGCGGCATTTCAAATAGAAACAGTGTAAATACATATTTAAATGACCGTGCATCCATACATTCTTATTACACTCTTCTGTTATTTATTCGCTGGAAATGGAAGCTTGTTTACCACCATACGCCAAAATAAACATCCGAGATGTTTACAATATTTGAACATTATGCCAGATGAAGTGATTGGAGTTTACCCCATCATCAGAAGCTTCAATTTATCGGGGCTTCCAGACTATACTAAAATTAACAGGGGCGAGTTCAGTTACGGCAAAATTATAATTTGGGGTTTCACATGAAATATTGTGCTGAATGACCATGCAAACTACAGCACCTAAGTACTGAGCACATTACTCCTTTTTTATAGCATTTGGGGCTATAACTTATGAATCAAATTAATCATGCTGTTACACTTATACATTCCTCAGAGTATTACAATGCACATTTTTGCAATACTGAATAATTACTTAAGTAATACTAAATATTGACATTCGTGGAACTGAACTGAAACAATGTAATACATGATAGGACGGAAAAGAAAATACAGTACTTTCTAATATGTATAAATCAAAGTTGTCTGTGAATCTCATGATTCAAAAATGAAGATTTTTGCTTATTGAACATAGTATTCAAGTTCAGAATCTTCTAAGGATGCAACAGAAGGATTTTTCAAGAAAATCTCTCATCCCAAACAGCCCTTTTAATGAATAACTGGTTCTTTTTTATTTTCTACCTATAAATTAATTCTGATTCAAGCACCATATGTTTAGATATTTACATGATAAATGAAATACATATCTTGCATTTTCTGGAAAAAGCCTTTGAAATCCCCTTCATTCTTAACACTTTGATGTAACTGGTAGATAAAATCTTACTTTGCAAAAAAAATTTAATTTCATAAAAGCACATAATTTCTCTAAAATAAAATTTGTGTGGCAAAATATTCTTTGTTATTGGTTTGCACTTTCAAATAGTAATACATTCTTCAGGAAGTTGATTAATAATAATAATAATAATAATAATAATAATAATAATAATAATAATAATAATAATAGTATATTTATTGAGGTAGTAAGCTTTTACAATTTTTGGACTGCCCTCTGTTTTGGCCCAGGCCACTTCTACACAGTACAGTGCATTAAGTATATTTACAGACGTGTTACAATATGTATTATTACAGAATAGTCACTTATTATTCCATCCCTCTTTTTACAGTCCATATTCACTTGTTTTTTATCTTACTTAAAAACTGTCCTGTTTTAATAATTTTTGCTTAAAACCTTGATTAAGCTGATTCTCCTATTCATTTTTGATATTTGACATTCTTTCCTCCACATCTCCGTTTCCTTACAATCAAACAGTATATGTTCTATATCCTCTTTGTCCTCACACAATGGGCACTCGTCTTGCAGGTATCCATTTCTTTGACCTCTTAATCTCCATATCCCTGCTCTTAACCATGCTAACCCCTTTCTTTCTTCACTGCTCGTGCTATCTATATACTTCTCCCTCCCCCAGCTATCTTTCAATGGAATATAGAAAACAAGTGATCTCTTCTCTGCTAATTGACTAAACAGTTTCTGAATCTCCATGTCTTCAAATCTTATTCTAGCCCCTTTCCAAAAACTTTTATAATTGGTTTCTCTCTTTCTCCAAATATCACCCATACCATTAACTTCTAAATTATTTCGTAAATTACTTACCCATCCTTTATTTGGTAAACTTAGTTCTTGATACTTCAAGCATTGTTTCAGTATATTCCCCTCCTCTAAATTCAATACTCTATACCAATATTTTTGTGCCCTTTCTATAACTAACCCTTTTCTTGGAACTCTCCCCATTTCAATTAGAGCTACTTCATTTGCAGTTGATATTGGCAGCCCTAGAACTTCTTTACAAAACCCCCTGTGTATATAATCTAAGACTTCCCATCCCTTTTCCAGCCCCCACATCTCAATACCATATAGCATTCGTGCCTCAACCACCAAATTATATAACCTTTCTAACCATTTCATTTCCATTTCAGGTGTTTTATACAAACATCGTCTTACAGCTGAATTGATAAATGAGCCTTGGCAAATTGTTTTGGTCATTTAACCATGAAATAAATCCAAATATAAAATTATTGAAATAATTAAATGGTCCAATAGATTTAATGGTTGGAGAAAATATTTCTTTTAAAAAACAGAAATTGTGTAATGAATTTTGAAATACTGCCAATCGATTCTGTCTTTAAATGTCTTTTACTTTTAGAGTTTGGTAATAAAAATAATATTTCACTAGTGGCTGTGAAGTAAAAGCAGGAATATACAGAATGATTGATGTGAAAAATTTTCATGAAACTAGTCTGTTAAATTCTGTGTACAGTTTATCAATTTTCTTAAAAAGATGTGAAGTTTGTGGCAAACTATCATATTTAATTATATCAACTTTGATATTTAAGTGACATTTCGTTTTTGAGTTATGGTTTTCTCTTTGCACACACACCTTTTTGTGTGAGTGTGTGTGTGGGTTGAGTGTGCATGTGTGTAGCATGGAAGGAGATGCTCATGAGACCTTCAAACATATATTTACAGGGAAATAATAGTATCAAATTTTTTGGGTGAAACCCACTATACACACGGTAGAGAAATAAAAAGATGTAATTATGCTACAAACTATTTTATAGTATTATCATTCCTGAGATACTGACATTATATTTTTGCTCTTTTTTAAAACAGAAAATTCTCTGAAATTAAGAAAAATATAGTGATGACTACTTTACCATATAATTGTTAACAAACTTATGTTGTGACATAAAACAAATTATATGCTGTTCCTACATATAAGAAAAAATGTCTCATTTGAAAGCATTGTATATAAGAGAATCCACAACATATTGATGTAATTTCCCTTTAACTTGCCTCACATATCAATTACATATAAAATTCAACAATATAATTTGAGGCAAATCCTAGCCAAACCAATTAAGTCAATGATAAAAGAAATCTAGGCCAACAATTTTCAGTTATAATGAAAAATATTCTCTTGAACACATTGTGACAGTAGGGCTATTAATAGATGGCTGTGGATATCAATGGCTTTGCTGTCAACTGCAAAATTATATGTAACTTGAGGTGGGAAACATCACAGATTTAAATCAATGAAGGCCTCTCCTCTGAAAGGATCAGTAGCCTTCCTACAAAATCACATTTATAGCCCTTGTTGCCCTCACTGACACTGTCTATGTTCTTAACTGGTTTCTCCTGAACCATATATGAATTCTCAAAGCAATTTAGTACTATTTCAATGTCTTCTCTGTGGACATTTATGGAACCTCTTTAATTTTTTTTTGTCTGTAACGTTATTACTTCCTTCCAACCTTTTTTTTTTTTTTTGTTATATAAAGTTTGTTCTGTTTTAATTGCCCAGTTCAACCAGTGAAAAGAGAGCTTGTATGATGTTTACTGAGTTCAGTTTATGAATCAGTGAATTTCAATTTTATTTTGTTACACATAATATGGATTTCAGAAGTAGAAGGATAGAAGTACTATTTGTTAATATTATGCTGGGGTTAAGCAGTCAGCTTCAAGTTATTCAAAATCAAACCATATATCAATATATAGAATGTGAACAAGTGACCATGAGTCTTTGACAGAAAGTAAGTGCTGTATGCAAACAAGAATACGCTTTATGAGTGATCATGTAAGTTTATATATAACCTGTGTCATGTTTGAATTTCAATAACACAACTTCATTTCCTTTAATGGCTTTAATGGTCTTTAAAAGTTTGTCAGTATTTTTCTTCTTGTTGCTTCTATTTCTAAAGTATATTTTGTTTTCTTCTTGTCTATAAATAGAGATATAAAGTGCATGAATGACACTACAATTTAAATAAATACAAGACTATTTATATTATTCTCCATGACAGATGTCATTTGGTGGGTGAAGCTGGAAATTATGAAGCTGAAGAAGATAACATCACAAACACACCATTTCGGAGATTATTTTTAGCTCAATACTGATTAAAGAACAAACAGACATGTTGATATAATTGAAAGAGACTTTAACAGCAAGCTGAAAAGAAAACTTTAAAGTATTAATTTCAATCCTTTCTTATAGACAATTTTAATCCTGATAGTGTTATATACAATATAACAAGCATCTGCCAACATCACTGTTTTTAACACATGGACACATATGCACAAAAAGTGTCACATTCCCCATGATTGCAATAATGGTTTTCCCTTAAAATTTTCACCTTCAGACAAGCAAGACTCCAGCCAATCAATATCGGTTCCAGTTATTAGCCTCAAAATATGTGACTTACATTCAGGGACAACTACAATGAACTAATGAACAATGTTATAATTCATGTGAAATTAGCAATAAATAGGTGTAGTTTTGATACTAACATCAGTGGCTAGAATTATGGTTAAAAGCAGAAGTAATACTGAGACGAGGGAGCTAAATTGTCAGTATCATAAACAGCAGCATTTCATAGGCCCATGCTTGTGCATGTCATACCTTTCACATATCTGATGGTGTTAAAGATAATTACTTGAAAATGTTCACACTACAAATTGCTAAACCAATACACCTGGTTTTTCTCCAAGAAAAAAGATAAGAAAAAATTTCTCAAATATTTTAACAGGGTGCTCTGTATTAGCATTATCAGCAAATCAAAAATTGGCTACCAGAGAGAGCAATGGGAGAATAATTTTGAGGATTTTTGGAAAGGAGAATTCACAAGGAAGATTTAATTAATTGATGTTTTGAGGAATCAGACACAGTGACCTAAAAATTAATTAATTAATAGGTATTTTGTAGTCATGGGCATTAATTATTCTTTCACATCAGGCATGTGATCTTTTGTATAGCCAAAAGATTGGAAGAGAAAGCTTTCCAACAGTGAAAATTGTCATAAATAAGAAAGTATGGCCACAAGGGGATAGTAATACTTTAAAACACAATTTTAAGTATGAGCATAGCATTCAACTTTATTTGCATTCAATCTGAGATGGAAATAATGTGGTTGAAAATAATTCTAAAAATTGTACATTTTTTTTACAAAGCTGTCCATGTAAACTAATCTAAATGTTGCACATATTTCTAACTAATTTTAAACATTTGAGTCAGTATTAAATCCTTAAATATAAAACTTGGTATGTCAGTAACCTAAACATAATGAGTTTTAGATGGTTCTCCTTAACATTCCTCTTCTTTTTTGCAAAGTTAAATCAAGTTTGATATGGATTACAGAACACTCTTCAAGCTCTGAAGGTAGATCTCCATTACCTCAACTGTAAGCAAAACATTCATCCTTTAAGCTTGTTGGCAATTAAACTGTCTCCACTGACCAAGTCTTCCATAACCAGTCTTGGCTAATAAAATTGATTTCCACCGGCAGTTTTGTTTATTTATTTTGTTTTAATTAATGTTTTTTAACCGGTTAGGTCATATACGAGAATTAATGAAATGGTTGTAATGATACTCAAATGAGTCCAGGGTCCACAGGGCTTAGATTACCAACATTACTCAACATTATCTTTCAGGATAAGGCAGAAACCCAGAAAAAACCTCTCCTGAATAATAATAATAATAATAATAATAATAATAATAATAATAATAATAATAATAATAATAATAATAATAATAATAATAATAATAATAATAATAATAATAATAATAATAATAATAATAATAATATGTTGTATTTAAGGGCGCTCAACTACAGCGGTCATCAGCGCCCTTTAAAAAACTAGTCATTGCAAAAGCCAGTCTCCTGATGAAGATTTCAACTCAGGACCTCTGGAACATGGGGCAGACATGCTACCATCATGCTACAGAGGTGGTCCCATTGGCAGTGGAAAACATGTTGAATGAAATATGTATGTTGAATATGCAGACTTGACTAACATAGGCCAGGTATGATGTAGACAATCCATGCATATTATTCATTATATTCTAACGAGAAAAATGGAGTGGACAAAAGAAAAAACAATATAATTAATGAGAATAATACAAGGATAATTATCTGGGATACATCCTAAAAAATTATATATACAAAAAAAAAAGCTCAGTGTTTAAGTGAGCTTGTTCAGTTTTTTAAATGTACACACAAGGACATAAAAACCAAGTTAACAGCACTGTATTCTCAAACCAGTAGAGAAAAGTTACATACAGTAGGAGTAGAGGCAGAGCCCATTATACTTACGAGTAGCAGGAAATTCTTGAAGCCATATTTACTATCAAATTTCAATTCATTTTACATTCTTTTTGTTGCTTAGAGAAAAAGGCAACCATATATTTCTTCTTTTATTCTTGCACCTCTTTCAACAGGCTTACACCACAACCACAAAGGTCTTAGAGGTAATCAGGATCCAATGATAAACACAATATGATTACTCTTTATCTCATTTATTAATGTATCAGAGACAGAACATTGATGGGCACTCCAACTACACAAATGACTAAACATGTTTTTGAAGTTATGTTTAATCTTGAATATGATTGTTGGGGCAATAAAGATGTAATACTTCAACTCTGACCCTGCATAGTCCATACAAAAATCTTAAACTCTTTGGAGTTTCTTCATATAAGCTTCTGTTAAACTTTTACCACATTTAACCAAATTTATAAGATTTTGATATATTCTATTTAAAATTATATAGATACATAACATTTAAACTGCATTCAGGCAACAGTAGTTATGTTATTCCATGCTTACGGGTGGAGGGACAGAATAACTTAATAGCTTGGCAGGAGTGAATGAATCTAACACCCCTTCCAGAATCAAATTCTGGTTGCCTCACTGTCAGCAAAAAGGCAAAGGTAAGTCAGATAGGGAAAGCAAAAAGAGCATTATACATTAGAGAACAATTGTAGAAAATAATAACTTATCATTAATTAAAATAAAAATTGTGTACAGTTGCATATATATGTACATTGTCTTAGATATAAAGCTGAGTAGTAAGAATGTTTGGTTTCTATTCTGTATGATGCAAAGTTAGTGCAACTTGAAAATTACTCATCCGTTAACTTATGCAATAGGTGGAAAACTTTCCTAATGAATAAAGGTTTTAAATATGCACAGAATATGTTTCCTGGATGAAGCTGGAGTGTCCAACCAACATCCCAATTAAAGAATGTTACTTATATAGGTGAAGCAATCACCATATTGAGAGGCCATTAGGTGCACAAATGCCAACTGGAGCTGACAAAGTTAAGTGTCACCAACATTGGAGAACATTTGGGTTTACCCTATACTGATGTATTGGCTGTGTTTTCCTGTTACATTGTGGCTTGGGACCTTCAATATATTGGCTAGTTTGCAAGGTTCACAGCGTGCATACCTTTTGCTGTGTTTGGTGGATAGCTGCAGGAATGTTACCACAATGCCTCGGGTGGAATGCATGTGTTGTATGCATGTGCTAGTGCTATGCTATGGTGCAAATGTTGAATTTCAAACTGAAGTGCTTTATATATATTGTCATACGTAAGTTATAAGCAATCCTTTTTAGAGATGTTCAGTGTCTTTTAGTGTATATTCAGCAGTTATTCATTAAAGGAAGGATCTAATGAGTGCTATTTAGTCAATTTCAGGACTTTGCATCATACAGATTAACAAATTGTTGGCAATTGAACCACTGTGAACAGGAATAAGTATCAAAGAATTCATGCTGACTGGAGGAATTTAGTAAGTGACATCAAAATTAATTATAGTATATAATTATATAAAAAAAATAGATGATAGTAGGACCGAGGTTGAAAATGGATGCAACAGCTTCCAAAACTAGTCCCTCAATAATATAAAAATGTAAGTTGTGAAGTGTTAAAAACCGATTACAAATAGTTTTCTCAATCAAAGAAATTGTTCACAGAAGTATTACTTGGAGACAATAGGAAAGCATTGTTTACTGGAAGAGAAATGCAAGACATAAATTTTAACATTTATGAAAGTGACACTGAATATTTTTTGAAAACCAAACATTAGTTTTAAACAATTTAAATTATCTTATTCTTTTTCTAAATATTACCCTTTAACATTAATACATTTTTGAGACCAGTTCTTAACACAATGATGTCACAATGATGTACTTTAGAAACCAGGTTTTTACGTTCCACTGCTTCATCTGATGATGAAAAAGTGATTCCATTTCATCTTTAATTTCTGGAAACAAAAAGAAATCTTAAGATACTAGGTCAGAGCTGTATTGCGGAGAAATCTTAACATAGTAGGTCAGAGCTGTATGGCGGAAGCTTGCGGTCCTGATCTTAAAGACATCCACAGTTTTATTGTATGCAATGAAACATTGCTATGACGTAAAATTACTTTTCCTTAGGCTATTTTTCATGTTATTTTTCAAAATTTTGCAGTAAAGAGTACATCTTCTAATGCAATAGTAGCAACATAACACATTTTAGAAGAAGAACAGTGGTTCTGTTTCTTGCTACCATTGAGAATTTGTTAAGATTTTTATAGAATGAGGTTCTGTTTGACAGACCCACTAGCTGATTGACTTTTCTTTTCAGAATCATAATAATAAATTCAAGATTCACCAACAGTAAATGATAGATCAGATAAGATAGATAAAGTATGTGATATGTGATATTCCAAACCAAATCTGAGGTGTAGCACTGGAACGTTTCCAGAGTTCTTCTACACTAATCAATGCATTGTTGCGTTTGATCAGAATTCAGTTTATGTGGAATCCATTGACAACAAAGTTGTCTCATATTTAACTGCTGATGTAAAATATTTTGAATTTGACTTATACCAATGCATATCATCAGAATAATTTATAAAATATCCATAGATCTTCTTTAAGTACTATTTGTAAGTGGCAATATTTTCATCAGTAACAGCAATTCTTGTGCATCATTTAAAAATTTCATCATTAAGGAAAAACTGATACCTTTGAATTCCTTGTACCAATTTTAAATTGTCTTAGATGTGCTTTTTTGCCAAATGCATTTTTAAGCCAAACTTCAATTGTTTAAATGTTAATGACAATTTATGATCATAAAAAATCATCCTAGAAGTGTTATCTAGCCAAATTAATTTTTAGGTCAACACAAACTCTTTAAACTATAATTAACAAACTGAAAAAAAAATCAAACTACATAAAAATTAACTTGCAAAATTATAGATCATAGCTGAAAAGTATATACTATTTTCATTGGCTTTTATAAACATGATATTTTAAAAATTTGTAGTGTCATCCTCGTAATTCGTCATCTATAATCAGTTGTGAATAATAGTTACACTCTGATTCATAGAGAGGAAGGAAAAGGTATTAATGCACAATAATGCATATTTAAGGACATTTACTCCCAAAGAATATAGTTTACAGCAAAATAAAGTTATGCTACTAAGATCATACATACTTTATGTAACATTTTTAAAGTCAACCCTCTTTAATTCAGCACTTCCAACAGTTCAAGATGATTAGAATGTAAATGCAGCATACACTGATCACAAGGAAAACTGCATGGACTCTTGAGTTGTACAGTTTCTTCGGTATAACTAAAAACATTTTTTTTTTTGGCCTAGAGAAGCTTAGAAAAGTTCTCAGAGGTGGTACTGCAATTTTGCAGTTTTGTAATTAACGGCATGCCTCCCTCTTTATGACTTAGCAAACATAAAAAGCGTATATCAGTCAAACTTTGTTTTATTTTAAACATTCTTTAATGAATTACAATTTCAAATATTCAAAAAACAACTTCACTCTAAACTAACATTTTGTAAGTACTGAAATCAAATTATTTAGTTTTTATCAATTTGTTTAATACCAATTCCTTGTAAAATAATACATCCACACACTATTAAGTATATTCAGTTGTTCTGCCATTTGATAGGACAGAGAACTGGAAACATCTGTCCAATTTTGCCATGCAATGAACTTCTATGTAGACAGTTTTCCTTGTTTATCCAACAATACATGCCTTGGACAAGGAGAATAAAATAACACTAATTTCCAGATGTGATTCAGGGGATGTTCTTGAATATTTTCATATACAGAAAATATGTCTGTAAACATTATTGAGCTCTAAGTTAAATTGTGTTAAACAAAATTCAGCCACATAGTCTTTCTCTTAAGCCATACTCTTTTTAAACTGAAGGATAACTTTGTGCATCTTAAATCTCACAAGAATAATTGAAACTGTTTTCTATAACTTAATCAGGCATTTATATGTGGTGTTAACTAGCAAATTTAAGTATGTGCCTTCTTTTACAACATGTGCCAGAAGGCTTCATCAATATTGATTAATTACTGTTAAGTTACAAACCATGCTGAAAAAACATAACACAAATTATATTCCAAATGTAAAAGAAAAACACAACATAAGCAACATTCCAAAATGTTAACACCCTATAACTTATATTAAGTAGCAAAGAGGACTATATTCCCTTCATGAAAATATTCAACTAAATGCACTGAACTTGGCTAAAAAATGTTGTGTTATTCTGGCTCAGCTTAAATTTGCATATAAGATTCAATTTAAATTAACAATTTATATACAGCTTTGTTAACATATGTGCACAAAAAAATTCTTAATTTACTAAAAAATAAAAATAATATGAAATTATTCCAACTGTATAGGAATTTGTTAAATTGTTAAAATGCAATGATTTTATATGTTGGTATTACAAATGTAGAATCAAATAAGTCAATAATGTCTTCTTTGGTGGCATTGTTTGGTTAGTAAATGAATTAAGATTATAGTTTGAGTCTCATAAACTCTGGACATTTTCTTATTCTCTTAAGTTTTACCTATTTCCCCAACCAACCTATATTACAAAATGGAGTACATAGTAATTAAAAAGCCTGGAGTGAGATCTACCATGAATTACAAATTGTGCTGTATTTACATAAAAATACAGATAATGAGAGATTTAAAGCTTTCTCGGTGCTTGAGAAGTGTAAGTGTCTCGGTCAGTGCAACCAAGCCAATCACAAGTCACATCTTAGGCCATAAATAGGAACCAGGCTGCCCACGACCACATAACTCTTTGGAAGGCCACACAGTTAAGATGGCTGAAAGCTTGGAGGAAGAAAACATCACTTGGCTGCAATCCCGAGAAACCATCGTAATAATACACATAATGTTACGAAGCATTATTCTGGGTTTCAAAAATGCACTAGCAGTAAATGTAGCAACAATAAAACTTCCATGTGTAGTGTAACACAATGCCTTATAAAAATTTTAGTAGTCATACAGCAATATAAATTTTATCATCAGGCTTAACAATAAAACTTCCATGTGTAGTGTAACACAATACCTTATAAAAATTTTAGTAGTCATACAGCAATATAAATTTTATCATCTGGCTTCAGAATTCAGAAAGCACTAAACCCAGGACAAAAGAAAAATATTTTGTGATGATGCTAGAGTACAGAGAATTAGAAATGACGAATTTCTACAAAGTCATTTCTATCATCTAAACTAATATTCTGGGCACCCAAAACTGGTTTATTGTCCATTAGGGTAATTAATTTTTGCAGGAACCTTAAAGGGAGTTTGTTGTTACCTGCTTAAGAATTCCTTAAGCCTGCAGTTATAACAATTACACTAAATTTTCAAAGCTTAAGTATCCATGCTACATAGTTGTGAATTCTTAAAATTCTTGATTGATGTGGTGAAGCATACTGTTCTAGTTTTGTACATCCTATTAGCAGATAAGATCTAAAACTATATTAAGAATATAAGCAAAAGCTTTTTCTGATTACAATGGCTGTAATTTTCTCTCAAATGAGAAAATTGTAATGTTGATAATTAATGCCTGCAATTAAAGAATCCAGATTAATCTGAATTGCATCCAAAGTTCAGAATGTTACATCACAAGAAATGATTTGGCAAGGTGGGAGTTCTAGGTGTACGAGTTGAATATTTGGGAAAACAGCAGCTTAGAAGCACTTAAAATTATAAAGAGGATGTATTTATATAATATGTAGAATAATTATTGCATGATTATGTATATCATTAATACAGATAAAACACTATGAAAAATGAATAGCAAAGCAATGAGTGAAATAGATTATGGAACTATCAAAGGTTGCATGCATACTGGCCTGTTACATAAATTGTACTTTTTATAGTAATATTTTTAGTTAGAGGAAGAGTTGACTTGGTAAAATACATGATGTATGCTTAATATGACTGGCAGGATCTATAGATGGAAATGATTAGGTCTCTATGGAAAATGTAAGTCACTATGCTCCCTCATGAAAGCCTCTGGTTTTGAGAAAGTTATATTAGTTTTCATTCATGTGCCATTTATTTTATTTTCATTGATTTTTTCTGAAGTTAAAAGTGAGGGATCATGGAATTTCCAAATTTCTGTTCTGTAGATGTACATGTAATCAGTTTGATGCTTAACAAATGGTCTTAGTTATGTAGTTGCTTTCCTATATCTCTGCTTAAGTAATTTGTTGATAGATGGCCTTAGTTGCATAATTACCTATTTTAATTCTATTGGTGACACTTTGGATCATGGTAGTGGAATTGCTACCAGATACATATCTGGAGAGAATAATGAAAAAATCCTCAGTCAAATTGATTGACATACAGGATGGCAAATGTGAAATCACTGCCTAAGCCATCTTGCTTGGTAGGTCCTTTTTATTACTCTTGCAAAATAAGTGCATTCCCATTATTTTGCTTCCCTTCCACCAACAAAATTTGTCTTGGAATGTTTTACTTCTGTCATAAAAATGTGTGGTTATGAACTATCTTATTGTGCTATTTTTTTGTTTAGTATTTTGCTACATTGCATTTCACATAATTAGAATAACAGTCTAAAAAATTGATTCAGTTCCGCAAGAAAACTTACTTTCATGTCTTCTCATTTACAGATTATTTGGCCATTTCTCATTACAAATGCATAACTGGGAGGTGTTACATTGTACACAAAATTATTAACATCCAGAAGACAAAGTCAGCAGAGATCAGTTTTCTGAACGTTTTGGAGGAAGACAGATAGTAAATTTTAACATAATCTTTTTCAAAAGAACAAGTATCTGCCTTTCTATTATAAGAATCTGGTACGGTATGTACTGTTTGGTTATCAGGCAAACAAGAGAAATGTGCTACATAAACATCTCCTATTGTCCCTAATGTTTATTGTGCTGGTATCACTTAGTACAAAGTGTTGAGATAACTTGCCATGGTTAGAAGTCTTTCCTTGTTACTTTCAGAGCTGTGAAAAGTTCGTTACTTCTTTCAAACCACAATCATATGTAAAGAATAATAATAAAAAAGTAACAACACCTATGAGTTTTAAAAAAAAGTCAACTTGAGCAGATAAATAGTTTACGCCCTTAACTTGCCTTCTACTGATTGTACAAACTAATTGGAGTTTGGGAACAGCTCACTTACCAGCTAAAACTCCAGATATGAGTACACCTAACAAAAAACCACTTCAAGATTTTTAATGCTGTACCGGCAAGTTCCCTAGATAGCTTAGTGGTAAGCAGCCATGTGTAGATCAGAAGATCCATGGCTCAAATCCCGGCTATGACATTGAAATGATTCTGTCTTTCAAAAGTTTGCTAACAGATCTTTTCTGTCTATTAGAAGACTCGATATCTTTGATTGGCTTTATAAATGGAAACTGCATCAGCTTTTACTCTAAAAGATATTTTTTATTATCCAAATTTCTTTTTGTAAGAAAGATACACTTTTTGATAAAAAATCTTGTATTTATCAATTTAATTGTTTAGATTGTGACTGGGCTTACATTAGAAGGACTAAACATAATTTGGAAACCACAGTGAAGGAACATATTACAAATGTTAGGTGCAAACAGATTGATAAATCAGCTTGGCATATCAATTTTGGTAATTTAGCCATGAAATAAGTACAAAAGTTGAATTATTAAAGCAATTAAATGGACAAATAGATTTAATGGTTTGAGAGAAAATATTTAAAATAGAAATCACAATAAATTCTGTCAATACATGTGTTTTATTTTCAGAGGTGGGTAATACATAATAAAAAAATTATCTGTCACCTAGCAGCAGTAACGATGACAACAGAAATAAGGCTGAAGATCCAGATGATGTATTTGTAAAACTGGTTCTGTGTACTGTTAAGAATTTATAATTTCTTACCAAGATAAGTGAAGTTTATAACAACTTATTATATTTTATTGTAACCGTTATGTCCTATTTGTTAACTTTCTTTTATGATTTTAGTTCATAAAACTTTATGTGGTACATCACAAAATTAAAACTTTTTATACAAATAAAACTGAGCAGAAAATAAGATGGCAGATATTTTCTAAAAATAAAATATTGTAGGCTTCATTTTACACAAATTAAAAAATATAAAAGTTAAATTTCATGTAAAATTTTTCACTTTACAAGTTAGTTTGTTAGCTAGCACACAATTCATTTTAACATTAAATAATTCTTCATAGCATTTTTTTCTTCTCTTAATTCACAAAATACAATGCAAATACTATTATTTTACCTAAATTAAACAAGAGTGGGTATTTAAATATTTAATGGGAGCTTCAGGAGGAATTGCTTTGGATTTCAAAGTGATGCCTACGAATAAATCACATTATCTGTCTCTTAATTTCGTATATAGTGGCTGCTAACAAATAAGCAATTAGATGTAGATATTTAGGTAATAATTATTTTTGAAAAATCAGCATTAGCTAACATATCACTGGTTAAGAATGAAAATTTAGATCAAATCAAATTTTACAGAAAGAGAAAAATTTGCTAAGGATTTTTACTTTCTCTATTTACAGTAAGTGAAGGCAGAATTATTCTACTCCACACAAAAATGTAGGTCTGAGCTTTTACCAAAAATTAATCTTTTGGTACTCCCTCTATGCAGAAAAAGCATTTATACAAAAAGGTACATGTATTGCACACTTTTCTCTGAGAACAGTATAACTCAAAAATAAAGAGCAGGTTAACCAAACTTGGTATTTAAATCAATCTTTCAATGATGCAATACAATATTTTGAAAAAAATTACACACTTCAAAGTATCCTACCTACTACCTTTCAACATTTTTGATTTTTTTAATGGCTGTAACAATTTTGATTAAAATATCATGTTAAACATATTTTCATAACAAATTACATGTTTGTCTTGACTTTTCTATGAAAAGCATCTGAAGTCCTCTTCATTCCACATGACTCTTGCATAACTTTTATATCATAAGAGATAGACTAGATCTTACAAGATAAAAAATGCAATATGTCAAAGGTTTCTGAAACATTTCTTATTATTGGTCCGAATTTCCCAATATTTTAACTTTTCTAAAACACAACATACATTCATTTTTTTAATTCTTGGTCATACGAAATGGAATTCCAAAGCCATCGCATAGTGAGCAGTTCTTAAAAGATTTGACTATCACTTAAGCCCATATTACTTCCATATTTCTGTTGTATCTAAAACAAAATGTGTAATGAAACCATTTCTAGAAATATCCATCTTAATTAACATGAAATGCGAGAGTGACTTGATAAGTCTGGTAAATTTCCAAGAAAACACAGAAATTTTTACTGCAGCTTTATGGTTGGTAAGTTTGATTATTCAAAGGATCATATAAACAATTTTAACAATGTACAGCTTACAGTTCACTGTTGACAGCCATATGAATAGGTCAATGTGCTGACTATGACTGAAAATGCAGAAAATTATGTTTTGTATTGTTATTAAAAATTTTAATTTAAAGGGATGGGCTGCTGTGCAAATCAAAATGGAATTGAAGTTCATGCAGACTCTGCACCATCATTGAAGAATGATTAATTTTGGATTAATGAATTTAAACGTGGTCATGCAAGTACTTGGCACAAAGTACACTCTGGCCATCCAACTGAGGTCACCACTCAGAAAATCATTGATATGGTAACGCAAGATCACCAAATAAAAATTAGTGAGATTACCAAGACTTAGACATCTCAACTGAGTGAGTGTACCATAACCTGCATGTATTATGGTCAATAAATGAGCTGTGTGCAAGATGGGTGCCATGGAGGTCTGCAGTCGACCGAAAGTACACTCAGCACAACATCTCAACACATCTGGTGATGTTAGATCGTAATCTATTTGATTTAAAAACAGCTTTAAATGTGGATTGCTATACGTCTTTTCCATGATACTGTAAGAAACAATTGAATAGGAACAGCACTTTATGAGTATTGAAAAATGAAAAACTGTAACAGAATCTTGAAAGAACTGATGCCACAAAAATGTTAACTGAAATAAATTGTGTGCTTTAAAGAGCTCTACAGTTTATGTACAGTAACTCTTTTGCCATTTCATATGTTTTATCCTCTATACAAAATAATTTCTAATGAAGAGGACTTTACAGACTATTCTCAAAAAATTCAAAATATACATTTCATTTGTCAAGTAAATGTCTTAAAATATGTGATACTTCAAACTGTTCTACTTTTTATAAAATTAAAAATATTTAACATTTTTCCAAATAAAGGGTAGTTCGGGATGGGAGAATTTTATTGAACATCTTCCTATTGTAAGCTTAAAAGATGCTGAAGTTAAATACCAAATTTGGTATAGTCCTTACTCATAAGAACCAAGTTTGGTATTTAAGCTATTTTTTATTTTTGAGCTAAACTGTTCAAATATGGACTTTCTTTTATATTTTTGTTTTAAATTCAGGGAGCCTCAAATAATAGATTTCAATGACATCTCAGTATGAAATTTCTGAATGAAATCTGATACTTCCTCTACTTAGTATAAGTAATAAATAAAGCAAAACATGTAAATACAATTAAGGTTTGAGAAGTATTAAATGAAGAACTCACTTTGGACGTCTACACTCATCTGCATTAAGGACGGAGTTAATGCCAATGAAGTAACAAAGGATTATTGTACAATGCAGTTCCTTTTTTATTATGTCAATAACAGCAAAGACCAATATAGTATAATTTACCATTTCTCCAATAACGTGTAACTAAGTACTGAGTTTGACACTACTAACTGAATCGTGGCTTTTCACTATATTTCATGTAAAAAAGTGAAAAACATGACCTTTATTTTGTTTTAGGTTTTGAAAACCAAAATGGACTACCACATAACATTTGCTTTTCTTTTCTCTCTATAACTCATATTTTTGTTAACTGTGCAGTATTAGGGCTTTTCAGTGACCATGGCTGTGCTGTGTCCGAGTGCTTAGACAGCTCAGCTCTCACCAAAGTGACCCAGATTTAATCCCAAGCGACTGCAAAAAGAGATTTGTGGTGGACAACACAGCACTGGGGCAGGTTATCTCTGAATTAACCTCTGGCTTCCCCCGGCATCTAATTCCACCGGTGCTCCATCTTCATCTCATGTATCATTAGTGGCATTGTCTGCAGTGCCATATGTAGTAAAAGTAGGTGTTAAACACTACACATTTCATTTCAGTGACAATGTTTCATAGAACAAAACCTGAGCACTTAGTGTTTTTGCAATGTGAAATGATTGCCTATCAGTCTTCTACTGATAATAATCAGCTTTTGAAAAAGTAAGATATACAAGTATTTCATTCTTAATATAATTTTGAGTCAAACTAGTACTCATGCTCCATATATTGCTAGTGTTTACCTAGAACACGTTTCTTTAGGACCTTCGTAACATCCTCAGCTAATGTTGACTATTGAATATTGGTTTGCTGTACTCTTTGGAGGTGATAAGGGCCTCCAAGGAGTTCACCAAACCAACATTCAAGGTTACGAAGATCCTAACGAAATGTGTTCTAGGTAAATACAGCAATATAAGGAGCATTAAGTATAGTTCGACTCAAAATTATATTATTTTTGTGCTTCATTGTATCAGTCCTTACTCATAGGAATATTTCATTCTCAGTCAGTTTTAAATCAGTTCATTTGTAATCATCTTTGTAGGCATGAGAACCCATAATTGTGTTAGCTCAAAACTCAAACTGAAGCATCAATGAATACATGAAAATAAGAAGTTCATGCACAGTAGTTGATAAGCAATTAATGAAACAATCTTAAGCACTGAGAATAGCAACACAGCAAAACAAAATGGAAAGTAAGAAGCGGCTCTTATTAAATACTTTTTAAAAATTTAAATTTCATCATGCATTATTATTAAAACAATTCATTTTGCATAAGAGGGATTAACATTTGCCTTCAATTATATGCGGTGTCAGTGCATAATGTCTTTCTGTACTAACATTTTCCACAACATTTCTGAAAAACAATGTTAGGTTTTAAATACATATACCAGATATATAAACTTACACAGAGTTAATTTTATTTCTTGAAATCACCACACAGTTTACATATTTTCTCATTAAAAATTGAGGTAAAGAAACAACATGTAAAAAGCAATTTGAAAGCAGACATAAACACAAAGTAAACTTATTTCAGACAAACTACTAGCTGATTAAAGTCACACCAAATAACCTCTATAAACACATATAATCTGAGGTTGGAAGGATTTGCAAGTCATTTTACATTTTGATGTCACAGTTAATACTAGTGGATGCAAATGTAAATTGCTTTCTACTTACATTTGCAGTACATGATTGCTTGCTACTGTGTATGTGCATAGAATGACTTAGTCATTACCACTGCAAAAAGTGCAAACAAAAACAAAGATAAATAATGATTTTTCAGGATAACTTTAATTTAAATTCTGGAACAATACATAAATGATTCTCACCCCAGGAAACAAACCTTTGCTTACCTGCTTACCGAGCTTGTTGACTTTGACTTTGATTGTCGAATTACTTTGCGACCAAGAAGATCATATGTACCTGAACCATTAAATTCTTGATCTGTATCTGAACTCTGCTCACTGTCGCTTGAATCAGGATATGAACCCAAACCTGGGAGTATACCTATGCAACGAAGCCCTAAACTACTTGAATCACTGTTCTCGACTATATCAGTATTTTTCCGCTTCAAGGAAAGCTCTGCACTCTTACTTTTTTCATCACATTTTGCTTTCAGTGTATTAGATGATGCTGATGATGATGCTGATGATGATGTGGCTCTGTTTTCTTCTGTCTTGCTGGGCATGGGTGCATTTCCATTCATGCTGGCACTCTCTAGAAAAACATACAAAAGCCCAATAATTAATTGGATAAGCAGTTGATGTTTCTCTGAGCCAAGAGTTTGAATATTAACTCAGAGGAATGGCGAAGCAAAAACAAATAAGAATTTAGAATGGATCTTTGTAGAAAGTAGATATAAATAGTCTTAAAGATGGGAACAAATTTAACACAAATTGCTGTATTTAAGAAAGCAGAAAAATTTAGCAAAATAAAGAGCTTAGAAATGAAGGTTAAAAATATAAGTTATTATATTATAGTTAACATATATTAAAACTGACAAAGTTGGAAAATGTGAGAGAAAAAAGAAATTATCATTGACAAAAGACAAAGGAATTATGTTAGCTGCTAACGAATGAAAATACAGAGCAAAGTAAATTTTCCGACATGATCAAAAGTATTTGAGTATTTTCATATCGACAGTATACCCCATTAAAATTTCCATTATCAACTTATAGGTTATCAAAGTTATTAAGTCCCAAATAGATCTTTACGCGTGCTTCTGAACTATAATTATTAGATTCTGACTGTTTCAGAAATTATTGGAAATACTTCCAGCGTTCTGTTCTGGCATATGCTTGCTTTAGCTATTTGTAAATCTAGTAGAAAACACAATATCCAATATGATATACAAAGCAAACTCTTTATCAATCTATGTGATGGGGGTGAAGTTTGTAATAAAAAGAAGAAGAAGAAGAAGAAGAAGAAGAAGAAGAAGAAGAAGAAGAAGAAGAAGAAGAAGAAGAAGAAGAAGATGATGATGATGATGATGATTTAAATAAAAGACTGTTAAAACTTAAGGTTTAATAACTAATTATTATTTTGTCTATTTAATAATTTTAATGCTTACAGCTTGATATTAAGATGTTTGAAGACATACATTCACTGTATTAAAACATTCAAACAGATCTCTTGAAACATGACAAATTAGAGCACAACACAACACATTTCCTACAAATAAAATAAAATTACATAAAGAAAGACCAAATAACAAAAGGAAACAAAAATCTGTAATGTAATGTGAAAAAAGTAATGCATGTGCACCTTCGCTCATACCAACATAGCCATTATGCGTAACACACAGGCTCCAAATTCCTGCACTTGTTTTCTCATCATTCCTTACAATTAAAGTGAACGTGATCAATGATGTACATCTGCCTTAGGAATTTTAAGGTATAACTCCGTAATTTGAGTTCCGGACAATGGATTTCCTATCTCAAATTGATTGCTAATGAACCATTTAAAACCAGTAAAATTTATGCAGTATTATTCAGGTATGTAGCACCAAGTATGATGGGGAAGTGATAATAACACCTATAGTCAAACTAACTTTAAAACCTGTTTAATGATGATGATTATGATAATGATGATGATTATGATAGTAATGATAATGATGATGATGATGATGATGATGATGATGATGATGACGATGACACAAATAAAAGCTGAATTAAAATTAAACACAGGATGTGTAAATAAAAAAAAAAACGTTAATTAGTAGTTATATTACTATCAGAAGAAATGTAACATCTGGGTCTCATTACACAGTAACCTCCAACCAGATATTCACTTTACTTCTCTTAACAAATACATTCAATTTCTTGGAATAATAGAGAAGCATTTTTTCAAAACTTGATAGCTGCACAAACTGCATTTCTGAGTAAATTGTTTTTTTCTACTTATTGGCAATACTAATTGGTTAGCACAACAACTATATTAATCATTCAATTCTGCTTCCTGAAACTGTCTCATTGAATGTGAAAAACAAATACCGTAATTTAACTAGTGCAAATTTGAGGTTTGAAAATGCAGAGTTTTTTGAAAAACCAATAGATGCTGATTAACTTTTCTGCATGAGCGAGAAATTAACACATGAAGTTTTGTTAGTTTTGTCACTTATTGCTTTTGTTGCATTTTATTTATGTATTTATTATTTTTCATTTATTTTCACATTTTCAAAATATATAATGTATTACACAACGAACATGTTTATGTTTATAAGGAGTATGTTATTAGGTATAAACTTAAAAACTAAGTACTGCTAGGCCACGCCGTGGCTCAGTGGTTAGACTGCTTGGCTCTCAACAAGGCGGCCCGGGTTTGATCCCAGGCAACCGCAAAGTGAGATTTGTGGTGGACAACACGGCATTGGGGCGGGTTTTCTTCGGGACTTCCGGTTTCCCCCGCCATCTCATTCCACCGGTGCTCCATCTTCATCTCATGTATCATCAGTGTCACCGCCTGTGGTGCCATATGTAATAAAAGCGGGCGTTAAACACTACACACATTTAGGTACTGCTACATTCACAATAACATTATAATATTTTCTTTTATTTATATAACAAACATATAGAATGCAAAGAAATTTCAAACAATATCAATAAGTAAGCTTTGACCTTTATTAGTATCCTCTAGTACATCTTCATCAAATTCTTTTGCAGTTTCTGGAATTTCAAAAGATTTAGCTAGGCTTTGAACATCCTTTTTTATTTTCTTTGCTCGCTCTATCAGGAGGCATATAACTGTGCCCACATATTGGGTAGAAATATGAAATGCGGGAAATTTTTTTCCTCTTCTCCAGGAAAGCAATAAGCATGAACATCTTCATACTATTCTTGTTCTGACTAGAGCAAGAGTCTGAAAATAAACAAGTGGTAGAAGGAGTCTTACTGGACATCCTTTCTTCCAGCTCCAACAAGAAATGGTTCAAAGCTGAGGCAACCCGGTTGCAGCCTTTACCAGATTCAGTTTCCAACAATGTATACAAGGAAATTTCATTTTTGTTTTGGGTTTTAGATGGAATCATTATGCATAGATTATACAGCCAATCATGCCTTGCATAGAATACCTCGCTAACAGAAAGTTTAGGCAATGGTTGATTCTGTTGCATATCAAAGCTATTTGTGATTGCCTTGGCATTTTCCTCTTTCAAAAGTGCTGAAACCTTTTTGAACGCAACTTGTGCAGTCAGTATATGGTTTTTAGTTTGTTTTTCTTTTCCACGTCTGGCTATGTCTTATTCTTCATCCATCCCATTTTGCATTTGAAGCATGAGTCAATGTGTGGTTTATGGAATGAAAAATTGAAGAAGTTGTAAAATATGTATTTATATTTTGAGAATAAGCAGGTTGGTAGATCTCTTAATCTTCTTTCTTTGCAAAAGTTGTTCCACATTTTTCAGATATTAAGTTATGGAGGTAAATATCTTTTCCTTGATTTCCCTCTTCCACAGTGGCTTTCTCTATATCTGTACTTCTCAACGTCTTGCTTTATAGCAGCAGAAATGCCCTTCTGTAATATTCCTGTTCTGTTACTTCCTCTGATTTCCTTTGCTGCATTCCCAGATAAGTGAAACTTTCTAGCCAGGAGATATAAGCTAACTTCTGACACCCCTGTGATTCCTTGGAAGCTTGCAGTGCATACTTACAATACTTGGCCATCATTAGTTCTGACACTGTATTTAATGCTAACAGTCTGCTTTCTATTTGCAGCTTCTTTCTTTACCACTCTGCGATCAGGAGATGTAATACACATATATTTCATAAGGAATTTATCTTGATCTATTTTAAATAGCATGGAAAGATGATGGTGAAATCCACTTATATCATTATAAGTCAAATCAGCTACATCACAGAGCTTATGCCTTTTAATTTTAGGATTTTGTGGAGGCCATGTGAACATGAAATTGCTGGAGTACGAGTTTTCCTTGACTTGCATTTTGATTTCCCTTTTCTGTTTTTGCAATTTCTACCTCCCGTGCATTCCACAACTGGTACAATTTCACAATCTGAGCTCCTGTCGATTGTGCATAGTACAGTGCAGTGTCTCAACTAAGAATATGAATGCCATGTAAGTATAACAAAGCTTTCAGAAATGAATGTGAAATCCAAGAGCACAACCTGAGTTCGCAGTTATTGCCAACAGTGTAGCTTGCAGAAATAATTGAGAATTCCAAGAATCGCAATAATGAGATGGCAGTCAATGCCAACATGCATTTCATACAACTGAAGTTGCTACATGCTGGACCATAAAATTGCATCTATTGACTTTGGCTTCAACTGAGCAAGTGCATCTATCGAGTTTTGAAAAAACTACCAATATTCTCTACCTTCTACACAGGACATGAATCTAATTTTGCAAAATCTGATTCCACAGAACGATGCAGAAGGTGAAAATTATACTGATACTATGTATAACTCAATTTCTTAAAATTCTGCATCTATTGTGTTTTGAAAAAATGCTCCTCCATTTTGAAAGTGGTTTACTTAAAAGTAGGCAATGTTCAATCTTTATTGAAAGAAATTAAGAATTTGTCTAAAGTTGATGGTTTCTTATTAAAAATATATTTGTGTACTTTTCTAAGAATGGAATTTTTGGCATAGTCATCTACTTTTTTCAATTCTCGTTTACATCTGCTTTTTTTCCTCCTTGGTGTTTGTAGTGTTCTTTAAGTGCAGATGCAATGTTCTACTTGGAAACACTGGTGTAATCTGCAGTTAGTTTAGCAATATTATTCATGACAGTTGGCTTCTCCTTGCATTAATTTGTTAAAACACTCAAGATAATTCACTTCTCACTGCTTTTAATGTTCCACCTTTAGAATGCTTCATTATTTCAGTTTTACAGTTACTTATCAAGCTAAGGTGGTTTCTAGAAGCAGTTCAACAATTTTTTTTTTAAAATTAACTCCTCCAATGTAAGTTACATCAGATAATGCTCAAATAAGCCCAGAGCCTATAGGGCTTAAAGTTATTGGAAAAACTCCAGAAAAAACCTTAACCACATAACTCACCCTGACAGATTCGAACTCAGGACCTCTTGAATGTGAGGCAGAACATGCTATCACCACACTACATAGGTGGGCATCATTATGAAGAGTGAGGATGCCGAACACAATTAAATGCAAACTACAACCTTTCTTTACTTTTACTTTTCATATTATTTACCGTTTCATATTAAAAATGTATACTATGTTTTAACATACTTCTTGAAAATTCAGATATCAGCCCATGTTTATGGTACTATGAGATGTTGTGCTTTGGTTTCATGTGTACCATGGGCTAGTTAAAGACAGTAGCATATACATCAAGTTTGGTTTAAATTTTACTCTGGCTTAGGAAAATAACAATAAAAATGCATATTCAAAAAATGATGACAGCTAGGATAAAATAAATGCAGAGGTCATGAAGTAGCATAATTAAATGTGCCAACACCAAACTTTCATTACTCTTAATTATTATGTTATGCATGACAGCTGAAATTGAAATTGAGTTTTTATTTATGGATGCTCTTTAACCACTATGGCTCTCAGTGTCCCATTCTACATGGGGCATGAAAGTGTTTAATTTTGCTTAGAGATCTGTTTATGAAGCTTGAGGTTCTTTCATATGCTGTAAATCTATGACATGGGAACACTGGCTTTAATTCCCCTTCTGAAGGAAGCCATGCAAAGGATTTTATGACCAAAAAATTTCATTATTCTTTACCAGTTTGAACATGCAAACTCTAGAAATAGAGGCTAACATATTGCCAAGCAGGACGATACTACCATGAAAGGGCTATGTTAGCAGCTCAATAACTTACGAGGTCTGAGAGAGTTGTTTAATTTCAAACCCAAAACATTATTATTTTTATATTTGTTATTTTAAATTTATTCTAAAACTCTCTTTAAAAAAATTATCTTAAATAGTTTACAGTGATAGTGAAGTAAACAAGATTATGTAACGAGTGGAAGAAAAATGTGTGATAAAGTGAGTTAAGAAGAAGAGAAAATCAATTATGTTAAGCTGTTTTAACGATGTTATTAAAAGTTTAAAATAATTTAAAGTTACAGTTGAGTATTGGATTGTTTAAATTAGGTTTTAAAAAGAAAGATCATAAAAATAACCAAACATGGTATAACTGTATTGGTTGTTAGGAATAACTTGGCCAATAAGAAAATGTTTAATTGCTATGGTGACGGTAAAAATCAAAAAACTTTGTTTAGGAAGAAGGAGGCATCACTTAGTGTCGAGAAGTGGTAGAGAACGAATGTGTAGACCTGAGATGTTAAGACGTATTATTACATGCTAGTAAAAGTTTTCTGTTACGAATTCTTAAAAAGAGTATCCATCATTTTTTAATGTTAAAGTGTTAACTTTGTATTTTTTATTTTTACATGATGATATAAATTAAATGAAAAGAATTGAGATTATAATTATCTGTCAAACCACAAGTATAACTAAATCACGAACCCAAACTAATTCTCGTCGCAACTGGGAACTTCAAATCCAATGACGATTATTCAACAAAATCAACCATTTAGTTTTTAGTTAATTGATGGAAATTAATCGTTCATTCACACTAGCTGTGTATAGCCCAAGGTTTTGGATAAGTACAGTCAAACTGAAAAATTCAATGCCATGGCCGGGATTTGAACCACGGATCTCCTGGTTTCTGTCCAGTCGCCCTTACCTGATTCAGCTACCATGGCCAATATGCCGTCATGACATTAAATTCTCCAATTGACTCATATTTTCCCGGTAAACCACTCATATTCGAGATACACTGTTTGTGGTGTCTTACTATTGTAAGTACTTGGCTTCATCATAAATCTCTTATTATTTAAATTAATTGATGGAATGTGTGTTTGGAGGAATTTAGTAACAGTGACGTCAAAATTAATATAAAAATTATTTGTGGTTGGTTTATTGACACTCGTCACTTACTTTTTCATATATTTATGAGAGACACAAAGAGGATGGAAGATTTGTTAGAAGACAGTAATTACCAAAAAGTAGAAACTAATCCATTAAAGTACTGCATTGAAACCACAAATAAAACGCTAAAAGAGAGCAAAATAATCAACAAAAAAGAATTGCACAAAATTAAAGTAGATAATCCAACATTACCAAGAGTATATGGGCTGCCAAAAATTCATAAAACAGGGAAAGGCATGAGACCTATTACTAGTAGCATAAATGCCCCCACATATAATTTGGCCAAATGGTTACTAAGTAAATTTAATAGTTTTCCAAAATTTGAAAGTGCAAATTTAAGAAACTCTTTAGATTTAGTAGAAAAAATCAAAGATATAAATTTGGACAAAAATGACAGACTGGTTTCATTTGATGTCACATCTTTATTTCCAAGCATACCAACAGAAAAATTGCAGACTGTGTTAAAAAAAATGGCTAGCTACAATTGATATGGAAGCAATAGAAGCAGAAGAATATATTTCTCTAACAAAAATATGCATTGAACAAAACTTCTTTAGCTTTAATGGAAAACACTACAAGCAGAAATCAGGACTATCAATGGGCAATCCACTTTCACCTTTTTTGGCTAACTTATTTATGAGTGCATTTGAAACACAAATTAAAAAGTCCTTCCCATTGATCTTCAAGGTTTGGCATAGATATGTTGACGACATCTTTGCAATTGTACCAAGTAAACATTTAGATGATGCATTAAAATTACTCAATCTGCAAGAAAGGACTATCAAATTCACAATAGAAAAGGAAATCAATGGACAACTACCTTTCTTGGATCTAAATATCATCAGGAATGATACAAAAATAAAATTTGGAATTTACAGGAAGCCAACACATTCAGAAAATAATATAAAAAATAATAGCCACAACCCAATTACACATAAACATGCAATAATAAACAGCCTTACTCACAGACTAGTCAACATACCCATGGAAAAAGAAGAATATTTCAAGGAACAAAAAGCAATAATACACATAGCAGAAGAAAACGGATACAACAAAAGTTTGGTGTTGAAGAAAATTAGAAAATCTAAACTAAAGAAAACCATTAAGGAAACAACCACATTTATTAAAGAAACAGAAAGCAACAGCATATTCAGTTCATTCACATATCATCCAAAAACATTTAATAAATTTAAAAAGATATTCAAGGAACAAAATATCATCTTGGCACCTACTAATAGATACTCAATTTTAAAATTACTAAATTCAAAAACAAAAGATGAAATTCCTTCAGGTAACAAATCTGGAATATACCAAATAAATTGCAAGAATTGTGAAAAATGCTACATAGGTCAAACAAAAAGAAATTTAAAAACCAGAGTCAAAGAACACTTTAGAAACATCAGATTGAAACAAGAAGACAAGTCAGCAGTAGCATTTCATTTTTGGAATGAAAACCATGCCATTGATCCAAATCCAAAATTATTAAAAGGAGTGATAAACCAAAATAGATTGACAACATGGGAGAACATATTCATCTGGAAAAATAAGGATCGCGTAATGAACTTTGAAATCCCGCCAGCAGATAATTTGACAAAAAAGTTCATAGTTCCACCACCAGAGAGAGCAGATAACAACAGTTGCCAGTTGGGAAGAGATTGAAAATGGAGGCCAGGGCCTTTGAAACTAGTCTCTCATAAATATATGAAAAAGTAAGTGACGAGTGTCAATAAACCAACCACAAATAATTTTTATATTAATTGATGGAAATTAATTGGGAAAATGTATGAGCGAGTTAGAGTATTGGGAAAATATCTGAGTCAATTGAAGAATTTGTCATGACGACAAGTTGGTCATGGTAGCTCAATAGGTAAGTATGACTGGATAGAAACCAGCAGATCCATGGTTCAAATCCCGGCCATGGCATTGAATTTTTCAGTTTGACTGTACCTATCCAAAACCTTAGCCTATACGATTAATCTCCATCAATTAAATAATAGGATTAAATTTTAGATGAGTCGTATTTTTTACACATCTGCTTCACTTTCGTACCTATTTTGAGTTATAGTTTTCAAAATAGGCACGAAAGTGAAGCAGATGTGTAAAAAATACGACTCATCTAAAATTTAATAATTTTTCGCTTCACTGTGGTGTTCCAATACAGTTAAATCTCGATATAAATAATAGGAGTTTAACTGCTTCGCCAATGGCCATTTAAACCCTGCACGGTTGGGAATGGGTACCCAATAAACAGAATGAGACATTTAAATTGTTAAATGCTGCAAAAATGCTTCATAAATACATATTCATATCTTCCAAATTTATGAAGCTATTTTAGCGAAACAAAAGCTGGTTTAAAGCCCATTAAAAGCAGTATCTATCTATGGTATCATTAAAATAGAAGCTATATTAATAAATTGTTGAAATTTCATTATTTTGAATCACTGTAGAGAAAGCCATTCTTTGTGTCGAACGTACCTAACGGTAAGTAATTTTGTTTTATCGTGCATACAAACTATATATATCAGCTGCATAAGTGAAGTGTTGGGTTCAAGGTTTATGGGTTTCAGTTTATGCTGCCATGCAATAATTGTATATGTTGCATTACACACACACACACACACACCTGGAAAGAAACGTCACCGTCAGCATCTCTCTTATTACAGTATTTCACAAATGAAGTTCATGGTAGCTGATTTAGCTGTTTTCTTTGCTCAGTTCGTATAGTAATTTTGACGTCAGAGTTCCGAGCGATTTGTTTAGCTAAAATACATTTGAAATTATTACCTCAGTGCTAATCATGGCTTCAACTAGTAATGTAGCAAATAAATTAGCTTGTGTAGGATGTGTACAGGCTTCTGAAATTACTTCAGAAAATGTGGAAGACTTTTTGCTTTTTGACAGTGATTTGGATATTGATGGCAAGTTTTCAGATTTTGAGGGGGGTGTTGAAGATATAGGTAGCAGTGAGGAGGAAAATGACTCATTTCCGACAGGCGTTTATGAAGAATCAACATTATGAGTTGTCAAAATAACTTAACACAAATAGACATACCTTCATGAGCACAACCTCTGGTGTACAACCGCATACTCAGCTAACTTTTGACAGCCAACTAATTGACAATTTCACAAAATTTTTTACTACTGACTTAGTGTCTTTCATTGTTTCAGAAACAAATGTATATGCGAGTAGGGTGAAGGAAGACCTGATTTCTGAAGGCAATTTAGGACCTATGAGTAGAATTCTGAAGTGGACAGAAGTAACAATGAATGAGATTTACAGACTACTTGGTCTAATTATGCTCATGGGCGTTATTCGTAAACCTGCTACACATGTACTGGTCTACAGATGACTAGCTAGTTACCCCATTTTTTGGGGAAATGCATGTCAAATAATAGGCTTACTTCCATTTTCTGCTTCCTTCATTTCACCTGCACAGAAAATGTAAATGATAAACTACACAAAATCAGACCTGTTTTTGATTATATTATTTCAAAATTCGAAGAAAATTACATGCCTAGTGAAAAGATCACTGTTGATGAAAGCCTGATGCTTTGGAAGGGCAGCTTAGGTTGGAAACAATACATAAAAACAAAGAGGGCCAGATTTGGCATAAAGGGTTTTGATGTATGTGAAAGTAAAACAGGCTATCTTTACAATAGCTACTATACACTAGCCAAGGGACTGATAACACCGAGACAAAGATTTGGGGTTTCTGGTTCCATAGTAATGCACCTGATGGAACCTGTACTTAATCAGGGTAGAATTGTATATTTAGATAATCGGCACAGTTCCCCTAAATTATTCATGGCCTTACACAAAATAAAAACAAACACAATTGGAACAGTATGCTCAAATCGCATTGGTCTGCCAAAAGATGTGAATACGAAGATTCTAAGAAGAGGAGAAATGCAGATGTGTCAGCTCCCACCCTTGACCTATGATGCTTGGCAAGACAGGAGGGTTGATACAGCATTATCCAATTGCAACTCTTAAGATTTTGATGATTGATATTGGAAAAATTGATGCTCGTAACAAAATGTCAATTTTCAAGCCCGCTATTATCCAGGAATACAATATGCATATGGGTGGAGTGGATCTAGTAGATCAGGTATTACAAGCATATCCCTCTTTGCAAAAAACAATCAAATGGCATAAAAAGTATTTTTACAACTGGATATAACCATATACAATTGTTTAGTAATTTGGAGAGCTCTAAACCCATGCAAGATAATGACGTACCTGGACTTTCGAATATCAATAGCTCATAGCCTAATTGAGCACTATAAAATTCAGAGACCTCTCCATACTGGGGGTAAGAAATCCACCACCCTAGCACCCCTCAGACTTGAAGGAAAACATTTTCCTAAAAGGATAATACCACCCACAGCAGAAAAGTCGCGTCCGTTTAGAAAATTTCTGGTGAGCTGCATGAAAGGTGTCTGAAAGGAAACTAGTACGATTTGCTGTGAATGTGGAGATGTGCCCTTGCGTGTTTATCCCTGTTTTGAGGTGTACCATTCAAGAAGAAACATTTAAAGTTAAGCTGTTACTTCCTATAGAATTTATTTAAATGTATTGTAAAACAAAGTTTAAAATAATTAGCATTAAATAAGGATTAAATGCATGTATGCACAGGACATCTATACACGTCCGTATTGGTTTGGGGCTTTTTAACTTGGACATCATATGACATCCATATCGGTGAAAGGGTTAATGATGAAGCCTGGGACTTAAGTACTTACAATAGTAATTCACCACAAACAGTGTATATTGAATACGAGAGCCCCTAGTGGTTTACCAAGAAAATATATAAGTCAATTGGAGAATTTAATGTCATAACGGCACGTTGGCCATGGTAGCTCAATGGATAAGAGTGACTGGATGGAAACCAGGAGATCTCTGATTCAAATTCCGACCATGGCATTGGATTTTTTAGCTTGACTATACCTATCCAAAACCTTAGCCTATACACGGCTAGTGTGAAGGAATGATTAAGTTCCATCAATTAACTTACTTCACTTATCTTAAGAAAATATTGTCAATTTTTCTTATTAATTGAGATCAATTCCACAAACAAATCGCTTGCATCGTCAGTCAACACACCTAATTTAAATATGATAAATAAAACTGCTACATGAAAAAAGAAATTAAATAACTTATGTTGGAAACAACATAAATTAAACCCAGTTATTAAAAATAATAAAGATAATGTTAATTTATCAAATTGCAACCTTAATGAAAAAGAGTTACATTTTTTAAAGTAATGAGCCAGTAATTCAAACACAAACATCACTTAAATTATCCTTACTTGGCCATGTTTCGGAGAATGGTTTGTCCCCATTGTCAGCAGTTATCAGACTGGTTGGATCCATGGTTTCCTGAAGTGAGCTGGTTGTCTGTGGTGGCATCTGTTGTCTGTGAGATGAACTTCCAAAGAGAGTTTTCAGGCAGCAATTCAAAATTTATAGTATACTGTTTGTTTTTTATAAGTATCAACTTTTCCCAAACATCGAGTTCGGCTGCATTACTGGCTGACTTTAATAGTTTTATATTTGGTACAATTTCATGATTGGTAGACCAGAAATGGTGGGTTATTGCTGATTTTTCTATTTGTTTGTATTTCACACATGTCATATGTTCCTGTAATCTAATATGTAAACTTCTTTTGGTTTTTCCTATGTAGACCTTATTGAAGTCTGGGCAGTTGATTTTGTATATACCTGATTTCTTGTTTTCAGGTACTGGGTCTTTCAGGTTGTGCATAATAAGTATTTTAAACTGAATTTATTTATTGGGGCTAGGGTGATGTTGTACTTCTTGAATATCTTGTTGAATTTATGATGCACTCTGGGATGATATGTGAATTTCCTAAACTGTGTCTCGGTTTTTGATTCTGTTAATTTTGTGGTATCCAATATGTGTTTCTGTTTCTTGAATTTCCAAATTTTCTTTTCTATTAATTGTTTACTGTATCCATCAATTGCAGCTATGTTAATCATGTGGTTATATTCTTTGTTGTATTCATTCTGTTTCAATGGGATGTTGACTAGTCTATGTGCTAAGCTGTACAAAACTGCATGTTTGTGGGGTGTAGCATTGTAGCTATCATTCTTGATGTAATTATCTGTTTGTGTTGGCTTCCTGTAGATGCCAAAAGATATGTTATTTAATTCATGGATTATCTTCAGATCTAAGAAAGGTAGGTAGCCATCTTTTTCTATCTCTATTGTGAACTTTACTGCTCTATTCTGTATGTTCAATAGTTTTAAGGAAACTTGTATGAATTTGTGTGGAACAATTATCCAACCAGTCAGATAAATGGTGATGATGGGGACAAACCGCTCTCCGAAACATGTCCAAGTAAGGATAATTTAAGTGATGTTTGTGTTTGAATTACCGACTCATTACTTTCAAATGTTAAATACATCACTGTTTCTAACCTTTTGCTTTAAATAATAAGAGTTACATTTTTTTTAAATCAAGGTTTAAAAACGTGTGTAGATTTTCAAACAATATAGATGATTATATTGCAGATACAGAAATTGCTAGTCAAGGTTTAAGTGAAAATAATAAATCGTTGATTAAATTGAAATGTGGTAAAATATTACAACATTTAGATAAATACCACCCTAAGAGAAATAATAATAAACAGATTATTAAATCATTAAATGAAAAAGATTTAATTTTCACTAAAGCGGATAAAGGTAATAGGATTGTAATTTTAGATAAATCTGATTGTATAAATAGAGAACTTCTACTTCATAAAAATTAATAAAGGTCCTTTAAAATCTTGTATTTCAAATTTTAATAAAATACTTAATGAAGTGAAAGTTATATCAGATAAAGAAAAACATTTTGTAAAAGTTAATAATCCTGTTTTACCTAGAATTTATGCTCTTCCTAAAATTCATAAACCTGGAAATAAAATGAGAGCAATTGTAAATTGTATAAATTTGCCAACTTATAATTTAGCTAAATGGTCACATAAACAATTCAGTAATTTTGATAAATATGAGAGTTTAACTATTAAAAGTTCTTTTGAACTAGTAAAAAAGATTGACAATGTTGTATTATCTAAAAATGATAAACTTATTTCTTTTGTATAGTATTCCTAGAGAAAAACTTTTGATTTATTTAAAAAAGTGGTTGAATTCAATAAATTTACATGAGGACTTAATAGTTGATTTTATTAAACTTACTAATTTTTGTTTGGATCAAATTTGTTTCACTTTTAATGGTAATTTTTTTCAACAAACTTCTGGCTTAGCAATGGGTAATCCTCTTTCACCTTTTCTTGCTGATCTTTTTATGAGTCTTTTCGAAATGCAAGTCACTAAAGCATTTCCTTTGATTTTTAAAACCTGGTATACATACGCTGATGATATTTTTGCTATTGTTCCTGATAAACAAATTAATGATGCTTTAAAATTACTAAATTTACAAGATAAAGCTATAAAATTCACATTAGAAACTGAAATTAATGGATTTCTTCCCTTTTTTTGGATTTTAAGATAATAATAAATAATAATAAATTAGATTTTGGTATTTATAGGAAGTCTACTCATATCGATAATTACATAACAAATGTTTTAACCCTTTTTCACATACATTTGCTGTTTTTAATAGTCTGATTTATAGATTAATAAATATACCACTGAACAAAGAGGAATTTAATACAAAATATAAACATATTATTAATACTGCTTTAATTAATGGTTTTAATAAAGGCTTTATACAAAAGCAGATTGACAAATTTAAATATAAAAAAACTGTTAATGATATTTCTACCCTTAAAAAAAATTAAAGACGATTATAATTTTAAAAAATGTACTTACCATTCTTGGGTTAATAAACATTTTCAAATTTTTTTTAAAGAGTTTGGTATAACTTTAGTTCCTCAAAATAAATATAGTATTAAAAATTTACTGCATTTCTCTAAAAAAGATGAAATTCTAATAATAAACAATCTGGTATTCATAAATTTAATTGTTTAGATTGCGATCAGGTTTATATTGAAAGACAAAATGTAATTTGGAAACCAGAATGAAAGAACATTTTCGTAACATTAAGAATAACAAACTAATTGGCCGCAGCAGATCATTTTTGGTCCTTTAACCATGAAATAAATCCTTAAATTAAATTATTAAAACAATTAAATGGTCCAATAGATTTAATGGTTTGGGAAAAGATATATATTTAAAAAAAAAAAAAAAAATAAACATTGCGTAATGAATTTGAAATATCACCAGTTCATTCTGATTTTAGACTTGTTTCATTTTCAGATTTTGGTAATACTGAAAAAGCATAATAACATGGTAATTGGTATCCTTAATGACGAGGTGTGTTGACTGACGATGCAAGCCATTTATTTGTGAAATCAACCTCAATTAGTAAGAAAAATTGACATCATTAAAATTAGTAAATCTATATACTTGCTTAGGTATTTTCAAAGTTACAAAGACACTAGGCTTCTGCAGATGATTTATTTTGGATGTATATATCCTTACTTTAACTACGGGATCGAAATATGGGGTACAGCTGCAAAATGTCACATGGACATGTTACTAATTCTACAGAAGAAATGTATTAGATTGATTTATAGCCTAAAAGGAAGGGAATCATGCAGAGAAACATTTAAAACTGAAAATATGTTCACAGTCTATTCTCTGTATATATACAGAACTATATTATTCATAACCGATAGACTTACATTAGTACGAAACAACCAAATTCACGACTATAGTACAAGAAATGGTGATAACTATCACATGTATAATATTAACAGGTGTGTCACTGAAAAGGACATTAATATCAGAGGGATCAAACTGTATAATAAACTACCTAGTGAGATAAAAATTTTGACGAATAGCTCAAAACCAAAATTTAAAAGTAAATTAAAACAATATTTGTTAAATAAATGTATATACAGCCTAGATGAATTGTAAATTATATATGTAAGAATTTGGTACTAGCATAATTGTTAAATTTGTATAGAAATGACGTGTCCAAAATCAATGTACATCTGATAAACTGGATCAATAAACTATCAATCAATCAATCAAGATAAGTGAAAATTTTGTTACAAATAGTTATATTTGTCTAATATTCATTGCTTCACTGTAGCTAGCTTCATTTTCTATGTAATTATGAAATAATAAGAGTTTAATGATGAAGCCTGGGACTTAAGTACTTAGTAAGTTGCCACAAACAGTGTATCTCGAATACGAGAGCCCCTATGGTTTGTCAAGAAACTATGAGTCAATTGGAGAATTTAATGTCATGATAGCACGTTAGCCATGGTAGCTCAATGGATAAGAGCAACTGGATGGAAACCAGGAAATCCGTGGTTCACATCCCGGCCATGTCATTGAATTTTTCAGTTTGACTGTAGCTATCCAAAACACTTTATTTTGTTACAAGTTTAATCCTGCAATTAAGAAAATCATACCTAAACAATAATTTTAGCATGAAAGTCACAAACCAACAGGCAAACTTGGGAAGCTGTATGGTAATTATTAGACTGTGATAGCATCACAAATAATTTGGTAATGCTAATAACCAATGGTTCACTGTGATTCAGTACAATTCAAGAATATAGTAGAATACAAAAATTCAAAATGATGGTTGAATTTTTAAAATATATTAAAAGAACAGAATCTATTAATGATTTCCTTCCTTTAACCATTGGTTTCTGTAGAAAGAGCTCTCTGTATGACAGTAATAAAAATTTGTGCTAAAGCCTGAGGTATAACAAGTGACTAAACTTCACTGTTAATAACTTCAGCTTTTTATATGTTATATGTGTTTGGCGGAATTTAGTAACAGTGACATCAAAATTAATCTCAGAAACTATTTGTAATTGGTTTATTAATACTCGTCACTTACTTGTTTATATTAATGAGAGACTAGTTTCAAAGGCATTCGCCTCCATTTTCAATCTCTTTCCAACTGGCATCTGTTGTTGTCTGCTCTTTCTCTGGTGGTGGAACTATGAACTTCTTTGTCAAATTATCTACTGGTGGGATTTCAAAGTTCATTACGCGATCCTTATTTTTCCATATGAATATGTTCTCCCATGTTGTCAATTTATTTTGGTTTATCACTCCTTTTAATAATTTTGGATTTTGATCAATGTCATGGTTTTCATTCCAAAAATGAAACTACATATTAACTACTAGTCAACATACCCATGGAAAAAGAAGAATATTTCAAAGAACAAAAAGCAATACTACACATAGCAGAAGAAAATGGATACAACAAAAGTTTGGTGTTGAAGAAACTTAGAAAAGCTAAACTACAGAAAACCATTAAGGAAGCAACCACATTTACAAAAGAAAAAGAAAGCAACAGCATATTCATATATAGAATTATATAGAATAAAAAGAAGTATTTCAGAAAGTGGAGTGCCATTGTTACTAAAATTAGGCAAGTGAGTCAACCTTGTATATACTTTTCTCCACTTACAAGTTTTTTATGAAGACTAGTTTCTGGGGACTTCTCCCCTATCCCCAGAAACTAGTCTTCATAAAAAACAGCATATTCAGTTCATTCACATATCACCCAAACACATTTAATAAATTTAAAAAGATCTTCAAGGAACAAAATATCACCTTGGCACCTACTAATAGACACTCAATTTTAAAATTGCTAAATTCAAAAACAAAAGATGAAATCCCATCAGTTAACAGATCCGGAATATACCAGATAAGTTGTAAGAATTGTGAAAAATGCTACATAGGTCAAACTAAAAGAAATCTAAAAACCAGAGTCAAAGAGCACTTTAGAAACATCAGATTGAAACAAGAAGATAAGTCAGCAGTAGCATTTCATTTTTGAAATGAAAACCATGACATTGATCAAAATCCAAAATTATTAAAAGGAGTGATAAACCAAAATAATGAAAATTCAATGTATAGAGGAAAAAAGTTGTTGACTTATGATAATCTAAGTACAAGAAACTTGACATTTACTAACTAAATTTACACATTGAACTAAACCTATGGAAACAGCATATATATAGCAAAAGTTTAGAACATTGAATTATGAACTTTGAAACTCCAGCAGATAACATTTTAATCTTTAAATTCACCAAATGATGCTACAGTTAACCAGGAAATTACCAGATGGTCAACCATCAGCCAAAAATGAGAACAACAGGTCCTCGAAATATATTCTGTGAATAATTTGGAATTTGAGCAATATATATGTTTTGTAAGTTTGGGAGCTTAGTTGGTTAAGCGCTAGCCTAGTTCTCGAGTTGAAGGTTCAAATCTATAAATTTGGGTAACCAATGGCTTTTAAGTATGCTTAAAAGTAAAAGCCCCATGTCAGTAGATTTACTGGCATGTAAAAATGTCCTATGGGACAAAATTCCCAACACTAGTATCACTGATATGATCCTAGCATTTAACAGAATTGTTAACAAATAAACAAATCAAACCTTGGTGGATGTGTAGAAGAGTGTGCAAGCACTAAGTGATTAGGATTGTAGAGGGATGGCATACACATGGCCAGGCAGGACCTTGTCACATTTGTCCAACAAGGTCAATGTTGTGCCAATTTAATTAATGCAAAGCTGTCAAACAAGGTTGAAAGTTCAAAGTGAGTACTAATATATATCAATGTCAAAGGAAATCATACCAGTAAATGAGTGAGTTCAAACTGGGCAAAATTACCATCTTCAGGAAGTAGGTTTGTCATACCGTGATTTTTCAACTCATACAGGGGATGCTGCTATGACAGTGATGCATGTGTGGAAGCAATGGGCATGAGGTCGTACACAGTAAAGAGTAGGTACTGGACCACATAAGATGACCACAGCATGGGATAACCATTATTTTGTCTATATGCCCATAACAGACCTCAGAGCTTCATATACAATGTTGGCTTGATGCCGGAACACTGCAACAGCTGTGAACCTGTCTCCATTGATGATTTATCGTCATCTGCTGCGGATTGGACTGGTTCCACATAGCCACTATGTTAGCTTGCATTTCCAGAAGCCACAAGTGCTTCCAACTGCTATGGACAGTGAACTGCATTATGATCTGCTGAGTGGCAAAAGGTAGTATGTTTGGATGATGTCCCACTTCAACCCATCCTACATTGGTGATTGCATACATGTTGAATAGTACTGGGCTGAGCTCATTCTGGAGGCCTGCATTTTTAATTGGCATAACAGTCAAGCACCAGATGTGAAGGTTTGAGTTGCCATTGCTTACCAATCGTGTGTCCTATAAATTGAGGGCACTTTGAACATCAGCCAGTACCTGAGGGAGATTGTTAAGTCTGAGGTACTTCCCCTGCTTCAGGCATTTCCACAAGACAATGCCCAGCCACATGTTGTGAGGAATGTACAAGTCTTCTTCAAAAAATGATGGGTATCACTGCTTACCTAACTTACACGTTCACCTGACATATTGCCCATCAAACATGTCTGGGTTATGGCTGATTCCCAACTCTTTCGTCAGAGTCCTCGGGTAACCAGTCACAGATTTGTTAACCACATGGACGGAGGTCCCCCAAGAACATATTCAGAACTTTTCAATTCCATGACATGCATATAGTAGCTCTAATTATAGCACATGGAGGCTATACCATATACTGAATACTCAGGCTCAGAGTTCGTGTATAATTGAAACAATCATTTGCTTACTGTCATGCACCTAATCTGTGAAACATGTTCATATACCTCTTACGTTCATGTATTTCCTTTTCAGTGCTGTAATTTTCATAAACAGTAGACCACTAGGTAGCCATGGTAGCTCAAAGGTTAAGAGCGACTGAACAGAAACCAGGAAATCCGTGGTTCAAATCCCGGCCATGGCATTGAATTTTTCATGTTGACTCTATCAAAAACCTTAGCCTATATACGGCCAGTGTGGAGAAATGATTAATTTCCATCAATTAACTAAAATAATAAGAGTTAAATGATGAAGCCTGGGACTTACGATAGTAAGTCGCCACAAACAGTGTATCTTGGATGTGAGAGCCCCTAGAGGTCTACCAGGAAAATATACGAGTCAACTGGAGAATTTAATGTCAGGACAGTAGCTCAAAGGTTAAGAGCGACTGGACGGAAACCAGGAGATCCATGGTTCAAATCCCAGCCATGGCATTGAATTTTTCATGTTGACTCTATCTATCAAAAACCTTAGCCTATATACGGCTAGTGTGGAGAAATGATTAATTTCCATCAATTAACTAAAATGTTATTCTTTAATTGAAAAACTATTTATAGTCAGGTTGACACTTCGTGACTTAGATGTCAAAAAAAAAATCAACCACAAATAGTTTTTTCAATTAATTTTGAAGTCACTGTTACTAAATTCCTTCAAATATGCATAACTGTTATTCTCTGCTGAATATAACAATGTGGTACTAACAAACTGCTAAATCTTTACTTGGTAGCTTTAGAAACAAAAAATAAACATAATTTTAATCACTAGCACATATTAGCATTTATAAGTATGCAAAAATATTGGGATGACTATGAACTTGGCTCCAGGATGTAAATTTGAAATAAAATTTAAAGGAAGTATTTCTAATCACCATCATTTGCTTGTACACTTTTTTAGTCATTTTGATACACCCTGGCAAAGACCCCTCAGTTATTTGTAATTTTCCCAACTGCCAAGAAAATGTGCTGATGCATCACTTCAACAATTTCTACTTAACTAAAATGCACTTTGATTTTCAGGTCACCCTACTCAGAAAACCCAACACATGAATGAAAGTCATTTGGTGATAATAGTACCAGACAACTTCGAAAAATAATTTTGTACAAATCACTCAACATAAATTACACACCCAGGGAATTTCTGTATAGAAATTGTATATAAGTTAAAATGGTCAGTTTTTCTTATAAAAAGAAATTTTTAATTATATATATGTTTAGAAACTATTATTTAGCAGAAAATATGTTTTTGATATTGTTGTAGAATTAAGTATACTTATTACACTGTTCAGAATTTAAGAGGGGCTCAAAAATGTCTCATCACATGGGCAATAATCAGAATATATGGAAAACAATTGTCTTATGTTATTTTAAAAACAGTGCATTCTATATATTCTGATGAGAGGCATTTATAACAGTTGTTTTAATTTGACCCCCAAAAATCAATATTATTTATTTGATAATCTTATTTAGTGTTTAAAAATATTAAAGAATGTTTGAAAATGTTATTATGTTCGTAATAAGTATCAGAAAATGAAATTGTAAAAAATGTACAAGATAAGTATATGGGAGGCTATGAATCTTAAATAAGTATGTGGAAATGTTTGGTTGTTAAGGGTAACAATGAGAAAAATCAATAGTCCTTTGAGGGGATGAAATTAGTTGACACTTGGACCTGGTAGAAGTTAGACGTCTAGATAGAAAAGCGAAAAAGTACGTTAAATCATTCGACAAAGTTATTGTAAAAGTGTAGTTCTAATATTGTGTTTCTTTTAAAACTATATTAAGTTGTTAATTTTGGAAACCAATACAGTTATTAGAAGATTTTAAATTATGTTATCTCATTTTTTTATTCCCATATCCCACTGTGGAACATCTTTAATGTTATGACATCCATCCAAGACCAAATGCCTGAGAAAAATTCCATGCTAACTGCTGGAGCAATAAGAACTCATTAAACACTTAAACATCTTTTCAACAAAAACTTCAAATGACTTCAAGTGGTTTCAGCAACAGGATGGCTAGATGAAAATCCATAATCACACAACTGCAACAAAATTCCTGTTGCAATGTTGCCATAACGTGGTGCAGAAACTTAATTCCATGAATGACCCACTTCCAAACGCCATTGAAATTTAATATTGCACTGCTTTGATGTAAAAGAGCCTGAAGGTAATATATTCTATTCATTTTTAGTGAGAGTTAAAATTAAGTAATTGCTACTTTATATGCAATGTTTTAACAATAGAAATAAGAAAAGGAATGAAAAATCAATATACCTGCATTATTTTCTTTCCGGGCTTTCTTCTCAACTTCCTGTGGAGCATCAGCTGGCCGCTTTCTGACAACTGCACCTGCCAGAAGACGCATCTGAGAGCTTCGCATGCTGTAATAGTAATAACAATTTTAATATCATTATAATAATGCATTAACAGCATTTAGCAATCAGTGGGCCAAAAAAATACATGCTTATCAAGGATTAACAAATTCACAGTATTTTACAATGGATGAAAAATCTGACCATACCAATCTGACCAATATACTATCCTTATATATTTAAAGCAAATATATTAGCAATCAATGGCAAAAAGTTACATCCATAGGCAGTCCAAAAAGTGTCTGTGTTTCAAAATAGATGATGCTGCTAAGGCAACTTGATATTATTATTGTGTATTGTCTGCAAAACAAATATTGCACAGGTTCAAAGGTTAGATTGGTTTTGGCTGGCACTTCAGTTATACTCTGTCTCACGCTAGTTTAATCCTGCTGTAAACAACTATTCAGCTGACTCAACTCGCCACATGTTAGACGCTACATGCACGCACACAAGTTTTGCAACACTAGCAGTATATATAGCAGTGCTAACTTCTAGAAAATAGAGTTGGGTTACACAGTAACTTATTAAATCTATGAGTTGATTCATTTCTGAAAAAAATAATCATGTATTTTACTGTGTATAGCACTTTTTGTAAAATTGTCGTATTTCTCCATGTGCTGTTTGCATTTAAGCAATTTTCCCAGTGTTCTTAGAGTTTTAGATGCTGGCTGTTCCATTCTCACACTATGTACAATACTTGCGGAAACACCAAGAAGATCACCAGTTTCTTTCTTAATGTTTTTTGTAGACGATTCCAGGTTTCTTTCTTTAAGCACCGCGAAACAATGCGCGATCATTTGCCTCTCGTCACTGTTTAAAGGTTTGCCTCGATTGTGTTTCATTTCGCTGAAGCACCGACCTGCTCCATGATGAAAAGCTTACTGATTTTAAATTGTATATACATAATTGTGCTTTTGAGCTACGTGAGCTGTAAAGGAAATAGTGTTAAATATCAGAAGCAACTCCACAATATAAACAATAACATCTTAATCAGCATTCAACTCGATACAGATCTCGTTGCGAGAGAGCTGCCGGTATAGGAATGCAAAAATATTATATAATAAGTGTTCTTTACTAACTGTTAAATAAAATGCAGCTTAATTTAACATGAGTTAACAGTATGTATAATTTCACTTGTCTTCTGTCTAATCTGTATATAGTATACAGAACACATCTATGTGATAATATGAAGCAGAAAGATAAAATGTGGGGCTATAATCAAAACATTTGCATACTTTTCTCTCACCGAAATGAGCTCGCACAGAGCAGTGATCAGAAAACTACTTACAGTACACTTAAAGGAGCGGTTTATCGTATGCATGCAAATAACAGAAAATGCCCCTTAACTTTGCTAAACAACAGCTTAACCTTTTCTGTCCAAATATCTCTATCTCTGCCTCTCTTCCTGCCCAGATGTTTACAGCAGGATCAAACTAGCCTGAGATGGAGTATAGTTGTCCAATGCACTTTAATCAAAACAGAAAAAAGTGACAAGAGGTCATTGGTGTGTTGGCTGCAATGGCAATTAACTTTTTGCATGATAAGTTGGAGATGAAAAAGTTCAGTTCAATGAGTGTTGCACTTCCACTTTTAAAAAGGGAATGCAACTTTAAACTTCAAAGTTGTGTTTGGATATTTTTAAGCAAAATCTGAAGGGCATTTGTCATCACTAGGGCCCGGAAGCTGTTGACCTAAAAATTCTCCAAAAATGAGCTATAAAATGCCCTTAAAATACAAAAAATGCACATAAAATGTAAAAAAAAAAAAAAAAAAAGACCTAACAAAAAATTAACAATTTCTTTCATAATAATAAATTAGTAACTGTCACAGACAAATAATGAATATATGGTTCGAATAACCATATTTTAAAATTAACTTTCTTAGTAAATAATGCATTTATTTCTACTAAATAATAAATAAATTAAAAATTCATCAGGTCATTTTCAATTTTATAAAATATGAAAAAATAAGTTACTGTACCCATTAGCCAAAACATACCATACTTAGCGTTGCACTACACCACCATGGTCATCTTCAAGTTATCAAAAGTAAAGGAACAGTGGTTGTCAGCTAAAACTGTTTTATACTTTGAGACATTTCTCTCCACTTCCACAGATGTTATAGATGCATATTTAAAAAACACTATGTCACTGCCTGTTAAACCCTGTTCAAAAATATCACTTCTGAAGTTTTCTCCTGACAAGATATCGGCATCTGACAAACTGTTTGGTATCCTTTATTTTTGTCCAACACAAATTTTAGTTTCTGTCTAATTTTGTCTCCAATCTCACCTTTTACATTTTGTATCCTCTCTTCCGCAATCCTCATTAACTCAATCGACTTAGCCAATGTCATACCACTTTCTTCAATCCATCAAAAATGCAAAATTGTTGTTGTTGTTTTCAAATGCTAGGCTTTGGCAGAGAAGCCATTAGCTCTCTTGCTCTCCAATATTTCTGTGTAGTGGGTCCAGCAAGTAGGGTTTCACAGGTTAAAAGATGTTCTTCAGTCATTTCCTCTTCTTTGTTGCACAGAGGACAATTTGGACTTGTATAAATTCCTATTCTGTGTAAGTGTTTGGCCAAATAATCAGGTTCCGTAAGTAATCTAAAATTTGCTATTGCAGCTTTAAGTGGGATTTCTGGAATAATTTCTGGATTTTTAATTAATATGTTCCATTTTTTATCTTTGGCTTTGTTAGATATTGATTGGTTTTGTTTGTTTTTATATTTGCTTTTGATTAAAGCAAAGGATAAGTTTTTACTTTTGTTCTGAATTAAATTTGCACCTTTTATGGCAAGAAAATCAACTGATTCATTTCCAGCAATTCCACAATGTGCAGGTATCCACTGTAATATAATTCTTTTCTGCAGTTTTTTAAGTTGTTGGATTATTTTGTGACATTCTTTAATTTGGATTGACCTCATTTTATATGAACCTATTGCACATAATGCTGCTTTAGAATCAGAAAGTATGACAGCATTTTTTAATTTATCTATTCTGTATAGAAGGTGCTGGAGTGAAATATGAATAGCCGTTACTTCTGCATCAAAATTTGTTGTGTGGTATCCTGCTGGTTGACAGAATGAGAACAGTGCACACTTAATTCCTGCTCCTGAGTTTTTGTCCAAGTTAGATCCATCTGTGTAGATATGTAACCATTCTTCAGGTGGGTATCTATTGTTCAAAGTTTCTAATGCTAATGCTCTTAGTACAGGTTTGGAAGTTTCAGATTTTGTAACTATTTGTTCTAAATCCAACTGTATATTAATTGGTTCAAAAGTCAGTGGGTTTTCTTTGATTAAAATGTTTTCTTTAGAATTAGGAAGATCCAGATCTGTTTTTAATTCCATAACTTTGTGTAGGAAACTTGTTTGTGTTTTCATCTTGATTGGTTGTAGTAATATTTTCTCCCATTTTGTTGTTTTTAGCCGAAACATTTTTTCATGTTGTATTAGTGCCTGCTCCTCTAAAGTTAGATGTATTGGATAGTTCCAAGTTAAGGCTTGCATTGCCGTGATTGGAGTTGATTTTGCTGCACCAGTTATTAGTTGCAGGGCCTGATTTTTGCATACTTCTAGGTGATTTATTGTTTGCTGTAATTATTACCTCTGCATTATAAAGAAGTACTGGCTTGATGAATGTTTTGTATGCAGTGTTCAGTGATTCCCAATTACTGCCCCACTTGACTCCAGCTAATCTTTTCAAAACTGAAAACTTTTTTGTTGATTTGTTTACTACGGCTTCAATATGATGATCAAAATTTGTTCCTAAATATTTTGTTTCATATGTTTGTTTCAGGTTTGTTTTCTTGAACTGCAGATTTAGTTTAGGGATTTTCTTTTTTAAGCTAAATATTTGGAATGTTGTTTTATCAGTATTTATTTTCATCAAACTGTTGTCAGTCCACTTTTCCAATAGTATCAGAAAAATGCAAAATTTGATTTAATGAAAGCTAATTTACCCTGGATTTGAGTATCATATAACACATCCTGTGCACTCTCAATTGCCTTAGAATCTACCCTATCAAAGCTATTCACCACTTCTCTGACTATTTGAAAACTGTCACATGCAGTTAACCATGTACCCAGCATGTTAAAATTGATGCCGGGGGCCAGGGCCTGATAACTCAGATAGGAATACAGAAGCCACATTAAGGTTCGCGAAACACCCGGGGTCTAAAGGTACATTTTGAGCGCTGCATGTACTCTAACAACCGGATTCAATGCCGCCAATATAATTATTTTGGCTGCCGTGTTGCATACTAACTAATATATAAAATAAATTCTGCGTAGCTCAAAATTTAATAGCTATTGTATTATTTTATTACTTATGAAGTAATTTTCGTAATATTATTGGCCTATTATCGACCTTATTTGAGCTCAATGTACGATATGAATAAGACACTACGTTGGCTAACCTGTAAATATTTGAACGAAATTTTGAAGCTTTAATGGTATGGAGGTCAAGCCAAATTAAGTTCTGAATAAAATTTTCATCGATTTGTGAAATTGTAAAGATTTGACAAACCTGCAAGAACGTATGGGCAGCAGGAAGAACGAGAATAGATTTTCACAAAGGCCTATTGGTAAGTAAGATTTAGCATGTAGCTAAATACCGACAATTAATATGATATAACCTGAAATGTGCCTCAATACATATTCATGTATAGTTAAATTTTCTAGATTAATGTAGCACTTTATAATGGAAAAAGTGTGCTTCACATACAAAAGCATTAGTTTCATTAACCTTGTTACTTTATTACTGCAATAATGAGGTTTTTTGTTTTTTGTCTTTCAGGGTTCATCATCTCAGGCTACCAGGAATACGATGGCAAGAAGTCGAGAGTGCAGGATTATTGGATATTGTGTATGTTTCTTGTTTTGGTGATGTGCAGTGATCTTCAGGAACATTAGTAATGCAGCACAAAGCATTCTTTCCCGCTTATACAGCAATTTAATGTGGCATATCAAATATTTCTGAAAGTTTGAGTTTCGTTTCATATCAGTGGAAAATTTAACAAAAACTTTGAGGAATACTGTGGCCAACATGGAATAGTGAAAAGTGAAGCTATTTTAGACAGTTGATTGGGTGTATTAGTTTTTGTGTTTGTACTCGTAGTTTTAAATTTAAAATATTTGAATCATTTATAAGTCCATGTAAGGTAAGTAATATCCAGTTTAAATTACTGAAAAAATAGCTGTGAATTTTCAGATATACCAAAACTGTGGCTGTGGATTTGTACAGAATTCAATTCTCTTTGATTTCTGTAGAATTTCTTTGTTTATAATTGGCATCATCTGTGTTTACGTATAATCTGGGTGGCTTAAATTAAAATATTTGGGCGAGATGCTAGATATGAATTTTATAAACTTTTTCTTTAAATTGCAATGATAAGTATTTTGAAGAATTAAGTTCTCTTAAACTTACTCATCAGTGTATATCTACATCATTGATAAAGAATGTCACAGCTTTTAACAGTAATTAAAAGTATGATCTGAGATTCCATAAACCTAATTTGTTCTATATTTCGAGATTTAACTGTATTGGAACACCACAGTGAAGCGAAATAATTATTAACTTTTAGATGAGTCGTATTTATTACACATCTGCTTCACTTTCGTACCTATTTTGAGGACATGTTTCGCAAATCATCGTTTGCATCTTCGGCTCTTATGCGACTAAAGCTTGATCCAGTGCTGTGGGTAATTCTGGAGTTGCTGCTGCCATCTGTTGATTTAGTGATAAACTTAAATGTGGGATTCTCTTCTGGCGGGATTTCAAAGTTCATTAGTTGGTTTTTATGTTTTTCTATGTATATTCTCTCCCATATGATGAGTTCACTATGTTTTTGTACGTATTTTAGTAATTCTGTGCTATCTTCAATTTCATGATTTTCAGACCAGAAATGAGCTGCTATTGCGGATTTATCAATATTTTTGTATCTTAAGTGCCTGAAGTGTTCTTTCTTTCTAGTGCCTATGTTTCTTTTTGTCCTCCCTATGTCAATTTTTTCACAGTCTTTACACTTAATCTTGTAAATGCCTGACTTTTCCTCTGGTTTTATCTTATCAGTATTATTACTGTGAAGTAGGTTTTTAATGTTGTAATTGTTTTTTTGTGCCAATGTTATATTGTATTTCTTGAATATTTTTTGGAACTTTTTTGTAGCCCAGGGGTGGTAAGTAAATTTAGCAAATCTAATTTCTTGTTTTATTGGTGTGAGAGCTGTGATCTGTTTTAATCTCTTTTGAAGTTCGAATGATTTTAGTTTTTTATCTACAAGGTTTTTTCCATATCCATTTTTAATTGCAGTTTTTAAGATTTGATGGTATTCGTTTTGATATTCTTGCTGGCTGAGGGGTAGATTTACTAATCTGTGTGTGAGACTGTTGATGGTGGCATGTTTGTGTGGAATTGGGTTGAAACTATTTGCTTTGATGTAATTATCTGTGTGTGTTGCTCTTCTATGGATACCAAATTCTAGTTTTTCATTGCTTTTTGTGATTTTAAGGTCCAAAAAAGGTAGAGTATAGTCCTCTTCAGTTTCCACTGTGAATTGTATGCTGGGTTCTTGCAGCTTGAGTAGTTTCAAAGCATCATCTATTTGCTTGTAGGGCACTATTGCAAAGATGCCGTCCACGTATCTGTACCATGTTTTAAAAATATGAGGGAAGGCTTTAGTTATATGTGTTTCGAAAAAGCTCATGTATAGATTGGCCAAAAATGGTGATAGCGGGCTTCCTATAGCTAGTCCTGAAATTTGTTTATAATATTTTCCATCGAAGACAAAATAATTTTGATGTATACATATTTCAGTCATTGCCAAATATTCTTCTATTGCATTGGCATCTAGGTTTATAGAATTTAGCCATTTTCTTAGTTGAATCAAAAGTTTGTCTAATGGAATGCTAGGGAAGAGGGAGCGGACATCAAAGGATACTAAAGTGTCATGAGGTTTTAGTTTAAGATTTTGAATTTTTTCTACCAGGTCTAAAGAGTTTTTTATGCTCAGAGTATGGAATTGTGGAAAGGACTGAAATTTTTTGGACAGCCATTTTGCCAGAAGGTAAGTAGGAGTGTTTATATTATTTACAATGGGTCTCATGGGTATTGCCTAACACTTAGTCTTCTGCAATATAGGGTTACCGTTAAAGGCATATAGTGTTGAGCACCTCATATATCACAATGCAATTTGGACAAATGGGTTTAGAAAAATAAGTTAAAGTGATATTTGCACAGCATTGATCTATTATTCTTTGGTACATCTGTTCTCAACATGTACTTGCCACCATTTATGAGTAATATTGGTACACAATTTCTGTAATGCTAACCATTTTAAGGCTGATATAATGTTACTAGCGTGACCCACAGAAGTGTTACATGTGACATGAAACTACACTGTTAAGCATCCTCTCTTTGTTCTAAGTTGGAATGAAAATGTCAATCTTTGGCATGGAAAAAAGATATGGTTAGATGTGTGAGCAATTAAATTACATTACTAAATTATTTTCTATTAACTACTCAAACAGATGGTTCCATCACTTTCACTTCTTAACTAAAACTACAAACAGCATTAATAGTTCAGAGTGTAATCTTTCATTGAGTTATTTATGTGACACACATTCAGTTGTAGTCATGGACTGAGAGGTTTATACTATGCAGAGGACTCCATTTGCCATCTTAGTCAGAAAGTACATTGCTTAAAGTGTTACCAAGTTAAAGCAAGCCATTTATCCAAACAATTGCTGTGCACATTAAGCAAATTATACTTCACAGTCAGATAACTACATGAAATAATCTCTTATTGGAAGATACACTGTGCATTAAATTTTATTTTTAAAGCTGCACATTTTCTTCTTCAGCATTCATTACTGTGAATATGCATGTCATTAAAGCATTTAAAAATTCAACACTGTAATATTCTTGTATTGTGAAGACAAAGTTAAGCTTAGGACAATTTTAAATGAACGATACAGCTTTAATGTAATTATTATTTTTCATAATTTATTCTGCACTTGTGAATGATAATTCAACCAAAGTGATTAGAAGTATATAAAATAGTACCATTTATGAAATTTGGCACCAGTTGCTGACACTGACTCATGTAGTAATTTGACATTATTAATCTTATATGAATTGATTACAAATTTCAGGTTTTTATTTGAATATACTTTAGTATACTTGTGCTGAAAATAATGTATGTACTATTGAGCTTTTAAAATTATAATTAAATATACAATTAACAGAGCTGCTTTGTTGTCATTTAAAGAGATAGTGCCATTTTTTTGTACATAGTTATTGGTGTCCTCATTTGAAATTTATATATATACATTTCTTTAGTGCTTCTTTTTTTTTTTTTTTAACACGTTTATTCCAGGTTATTTTTCAACATTCTGTGTACAAAGAAATTGCCTTACACATAACATTATGGTATCCTTTCCTGTTTTCCTACATCTACAGAATCATTATTTTAGTGTTAAGTTATCTTTATTTTAAGTATTACACTAACAAGCTTGAGGGAAAGGGGATACAGATTCTTGTAAAATCTCAACAGCATCTTGAGTGATCTCACTCTCTCGCTTTTATAATTGTAATTGTTTTTAAAGACAAAATTATCAATTTGCAACAGGAATAAAGATATAATGCTTTGTGGAAGTCAATTATTCATATTTAATAGGAAAAGTTCAAGTGGATTCTTGATATTTTTTTTCACAAATTCATTGGACAACTAATTTCGAAGTCACGTCTTGCACATTGATGAATAGTTTACCGCACATTTCCTCAGCGTATTTGACCCGTATTATGGTAATATGCGATAGTTGAAATGCGCATAAACTATTCATGTGTGGCGAGATGTGATTTCGAGAGAAGTTAGATTCTATCAGTCGCTGAACATGGGAGGGGAAAGGTAGGGGAAGCGAATGCACCATAGCTCGGTCACAATAGAAGCTTACTACATTACCGGCCGTAGTTCCCAAGGTCGCCGGGGTCTAAAGGTTCAGGAAAGAGCGCCCTATGCGGCTTCAAACTTTACCATGGAGTTGAGCATCTGGTATTAATCTGAGCCGGGGGCAAAGCTATTTAGGGGCTTTTTCTTTGAAATACATAGTTCGGGTTGGCACTTTCAAAAATATTTTCTTTACTGTGGGAATTAGTGTACTTCTGAAAATTTTGATCTGACCTGTTCTGCAATTCGATGAAAAGCATGGGCCAAACACGTACCATGCACCATCTTATTGTAAAATGATTGGAGCGATTTTGCCGTCTTTACCATGTAAGGCGCCGCGTCTGTTAGGAAGAGGGGCACATTGTCATGCTGTATTCCACTAGGTCACAATAAAAACACAGATTTATCGAACAGTTTGTATATCTGACAGTGGTTAACAGCTTCCATAACCTCTGAGGTCAGAAGAAACATTTGTCTGGCACTATCTTCTAGCGTACCTATCACTACATTGGCTGCATAACCAATAAACACATGGATTTATCGAACAGTTTGCATATCTGACAGTGGTTAACAACTTCCATAACCTCTGAGGTCAGAAGAAACATTTGTCCGGCACTATCAACTTCTAGTGTACCTATCACTACATTGGCTACATAACGCTCCTCTGAACCGGTTGTCTCATCAATTGATACATAATTCTTTTTTCCAATTCTCACATTCACGTATTCGGTTTAACGTGTCTTCATAACATTTTTGTATGCAAAGTTGATTCATCTGGAATTGTATGACTGGTGTGACGTTCAAGAAAATCTCGTAATTTGGAATTACTTAATTTTCCTAGCGGAATATTTGCACTAACAAACACTGCACATAGGTAATTCTTTATAAAAGGAAGATGACTTGTTACTTGACGTTGAAGCCGTTTCTTTTAACAGTAACTGAGACACTTGTCTTTTTTTTTTTTTTTTAAACATTTTGAAGAGCTCGCAAATGTTTTTCCCACCCAACATGTTGTTGTACGGTGAACCATTTGTCTGTAGCGGCTTTAAATTCACACACTTTACAGAACAATACAGTTCCATCAGTAGAGAATATGTTTCCGCCAAACTCTGAAACATACTGTTTCAAACGGGACGCAGATGACATTTTGTTTCAGCATTTCAATTCCACGACACAACAAATTTACATACCTCACAAACTTCCCGTAGGGGAAGGGATCCATCCCCTTCAGCTGCTGAGGTGCAGGGGCTGCGGATCCTTAGCACTTGTGGTACCTCTGACGTTACTAGAGGAACCTCGGGCCGAACTGCGGCCCTCCCGTAGGGGAGTTGTTCGGATTGGGTTGGACTCGAGGGGGCAGTGTGTTCCCGACACCCACGGGTAAATGGGTACTTCCGGCCATGCTACAGCCACCTGGAGGGGGTAGAGGGTTGCCCAAAAAGTCCCGGGTACTAGCCTGCAGAGCTAGTAGAAGGTGTGCTAGATCACCATTCGGCCCCATTGAGGTTTTTCGGTAGTCTTCCCTGCAGGGTTGACGCACGTAAGTGGCGTATCCCCTTCCATCCCGTCTTGACGTTGTGCTCAGCGGGGGGCTTTTTAGACTCCAAGTATTGCCCTATGGATAGAGCCCCGGAGTATCCATCGCTCCTGGGTAGAAAGAGGCCCGGGTCCTTGGTCCTACAGGTCCAGGACTAATGGGAGTAGATCCTCTGCACTTAACCTCACAAACTACTCTCCTTACTGTGACACTATTAACTTCTGAAGTCCTGACTGATGCAATCCACACGTATTGCATGATGTAATCGGTGATTCCTCGAATTGATGCGTCATAAATTCACCAACACTGTCAGGATGCTGAACTGTGTTAATTACATGTTTACAACACTTGCAAAGCTATTTCATAAAAGATGATATAAATGAAATTTTAATTACAAAAAGCCCATGGGTCAAGGTCAGGTTGGCCATGGGATACGAACCCGGGAATCCCAAATGCGGAATACAGATGAAAATGGCCAATAAATTCATGAAAAAGAAAGAAAATGACCGGAAAATGCATCTAAATGTTAAAAAATGACTTTATTATAAAAATGTGAAACAAAATACATTTTGATGACCTATAAAAACCATATATATCTAATGTATTTGTTCCAGAATGCACTTAATTTTCAAAAAGCATCGTCTGTGACTACTCAGAAAAAAGATGACTTTTCATCAAAATCCGGGCCCTAGTCATCACTGTACAGAACTGGATTCATCAATATATTCTGGAAACCACGCAATAATTAAAACAATGGGTTGCTTCCAGTGAATGTACTCCAAAGAGAGCAAAGATGGTCCCGCCATCAGCCAGAAAAGTGACGGTAATGATCTTTTAGGATCTGAAGCGTGTCATACTCATTGATTTCTTGGGAAAACAAAAGCATTACTGGACAATACCGCAGTAAACTATTGGCTTAATTCAACAAGAAGCTGAAGGAGATACAGCTCCTTTGGCAAGGAAAAAAAGCGCACTTTCACTAAGACAACATACCAGCACATTCATCTGGTGTGACTCTGTGGATTTTTGGACAGAAAACCACAACATTGGCCATAACCTAAAACTGTTAAAATCTTTAAGTACACCCATAGAATTGGATATTTGGGAAAAAATATTCATAACAAAAAACCGGGATAAAGTTATAAATTTTGAAATCCCGGCATTAAATGAAGTATTAAAACTTAGTGCCCCTAACACCAGATGGCAGAAGGATAGGAGCACCGCAGTGTCACACCATTTTTGGACAGAAAACTACAACATTGGCCATAACATAAAACTGTTAAAATCTTTAAGTACACCCATAGAATTGGATATTTGGGAAAACATATTCATAACCAAAAACCGGGATAAAGTTATACATTTTGAAATCCCGGCATTATAATGAAGTATTAAAACTTAGTGCCCCTAACACCAGATGGCAGAGGGATTGGAGCACCATGGTAGTGGAGGAAGAAGAATGTTCATTTAGTCACCAAACAGCTGAGGATGAGATCGAATGATCTTGAAAATGTTTCAATTATACAACATAATAAGTGAAGTTGAGTGTAAACAGAGTGACTCATAAATCAAACTCAAATATGACAACATTATTAGTACTTATACAGAAAGTTCCTTTCATTGTTATCAACATTCACTCATGCTTTGCCTTTTACACACGTAAGAATTTTTCTGAACTTCTGCTGTGCATTTTCCACATATTGGTTTCTTCCATATTACAGGAATGGCTTGCTCTGTTTTGTCTGTCATCGGCGATTAGGTGTTGGATGTTCTTCAGTTAGAGTAGTCTGTGTGCAACGTTGTCTAGTTCCCAAGTAGGCATCTCTTAGCTCTTCAGCGAGTTGAAGGATGAATTTGTGGCGTGAAAGTTTCTTGCCAGTTATTTCTCGAAACACTATGCAAGCATTGATGGCAGCTAGGTCCAATATGTTGTAAAAAACATGCATCGGCCATCTTCGGATACCAGCACGAATGGAATACAATCGTGCCATCTGATCAAACACGTCCACTCCATATTTAGTCTTGTTTGTAAAATTCAACTGTTTCAGGAAGTTTCTTGGAGGCGGCAGATATTGCACATGAGTTGTGAAGTGTGCTCATAATTACATTTTTCCGTGGCTTTCCTTGGTAGCTGGTTAGCAAAATACCAATGTTTGTTTTCATGAGAATGTGTCATAAAAGTGGAGCTCTGGAATTTCTTAGGTGATCAGGAACTTCTTGTCTCGATCTCTATGATTATTAGTGCCTGACTCCTTTAGTCTTTTAGCTAGTGATAGTGAAGTAAAGTAGTTGTCGGTGGTGACGTTTCATCCCTTTTTAGAAAAGGATTTGTTAGAGACATCACAACAAGTTCTGGAACAGATTCGTTCTGAGGCCGCTGATTATCCTTCACCAGGTATGGGATAGCATTGCAGAGATACTTTGAGTTCACATCTCCAAGCATGCAGTATTTTATACCAAATTTATCAGGCTTATTGGCTATGTATTGAATGAATGGATAGTGACGTTTTGTAGGATAAAGTTGTTCATCTACTGTAAGGAATGCACCTGGTATGTAGCAAGGCTTACAGTTTTCAATAAATTTGTTCTAAATAGTTGAAATCAGTGCAAACCTATCTGTCTTTAACCTTTCAGAATGGGATGACCTGACATCAAATCGTAAAAATCTCATCAGTTCCATGAATTTGTCCCTTGCCATGGTATCAGAAAATATAGGTGGCCTCCACTTTTTGGACCAGAGTTCAGCTAGTTCAAGGCTTCTGCACTCAAGTGCACCCCACATGTAAATTACACTGATGAAAGCATCCATCTCATCCAAGGAAGCAGTCCATTTCTCATCATTTTTCTTCTCTCTTGCTTCAATCTCTTTACATTTTTTGATATGTCGAAGAATCGACTCCTCTATGAACAGCTTCCACGCAGATGCATGGCTGCTGTCCCTTACATGTCTCTTAGCATAAGCTGTAGGGCCTCCTTTTTCTTTCACAATATTATGTTGCTTTGTTCTACCAGGATTGTGACCTGGATCGGTGATATGCCACTCTGCCTTATCTCGACTAAGAATTTTCATACCTGCAGAAAGTGTTTCCTCTTCATGTTGCCTCTTTTCTGCCTCTTTTTATTACTGGTTGTGGTGAAGTGGCTGCGTTGCTTGAAGCTGTAGCATTACTAGTAGGCATTCTATTTTCACTTGCCTCTTGTGATGCAATCAAATTGTATGGAGTTATACAGTGCTGCAAGTCATGTTCAAATGATGGTTGTATCGAGCTATGCTCATACTTTCTTACCTCTCATGCAGCACGAGAATTACAAGAAATGTTATTTTGAATTTAATTTTCTGAATATATATATAAGTAAAGAAAATATAGAATACAAAGTATTTCAGAAAGTGGAGTGCCATTGTTACTAAAATTAGGCAAATGAGTCAACCTTGTATACATTTTTCTCCACTTACTAGTTTTTTAATGAAGACTAGTTTCTGGGAACTTCTTCCCTATCCTCAGTTCTGTGGTTGACTGATGATGCAACCGGTGTCTGCATCAGGCTTGGTGTCGTGCTGCCATCTGATTCTCTGGTAAGTTTGATAACATCATCTACAGTGGGAATTTCAAAATTCACCAAGAGGTTCTGTTTCTTCGTAATAAATATGTTTTCCCTAATCTGCAGTTCTAGAGGCTTCTTTGCCTGTTTGATCAATTCTATTTCTTGCTTTATGTTGTGATTCTCAGACCTAAAGTGATGTGCTATGGCGGACTTGTCCATGAGTTTTAATTTAATATTTCTGAACTGTTCTTTCATTCATGTTCCTAGATTCCTTTTAGTCTTCTCAGTGAATAGCTTGTCGCAATCCTGGCAGCTCATTTGGTAAATGCCTGATAATTGAGTTTTGGGTGTGCTATTTCTTAGAGGGTGGTTTAGTAAGTTGCAGATATAGTGTTTGTTCTGAGGGGCTAATTTTATGTTGAAGTTCTTATATATCTTTTCAAATTTTTGGAAGTATTTTTGATGAAATGTAAATTTGCTATAACTGATGTCTGGGTTTTCTGGTTTTTTTAGAGTAATAATTTCCTTTAAGTTTTTGTTTCTTTTGTATCTGTAGATCAATTGTTTGATGAAATTTGTGTTGTAGTTGTTCAATTTGACAACCTGATGTGAGTATACTCCTGTTCATATTCTGTTTTTGTTAGTAGTTTTTCAATTTGACAACCTGGTGTATGTGAGTATACTCCTGTTCATATTCTGTTTTTGTTAGCGGAATGTTGATTAATCTGTGAACCAAACTATGGAAGACTGCATATTGATGTTGTAATGCGTTAAATGGGTTGCATTTAATGCAACTGTCAAGATGTGTTGCTTTTCTGTACATTCCAAATTCTAATCCTATTTGCGTTCTTATGATTTTAAAATCCATCCTGTTCTACTTCAATGTTGAAAACTATAGATTTTTCTTGTAGGTTTAGCAACTTTATAGCATCATCGGTTAGTCTTCTAGGAACTATAGCAAACACATTGTCGACACATCTATGCCAACATTTGAAAATCTGTGGAAAGTAATGATTTTCACTTTGAGAAACACAGATCTAATGCACTCCCTTTTTATTCATTCATGTTTAAGAGCTATAACTATAATAAAACAATCACCTTAAAAAGAAAAAGTCTAAGTCTGAAATAACGTTCTGTACTGAAATTTCAAATAAACAAGTATGATCATGACAAAGAGATTTTCACTAGTTAGTACACACTGTTACAAATAGGTTTTTCAACATTCAGTCGCAAATAAGAAGTACATGCATGCTACTACCCAACTTAAAAGGGATTGGCTAGAAGATAGTGAAAGTGGCATTTCCATCCTCATGACAATGGTAGAACTGCAGCAAACCACTTGTTGACCTGGAGAATATCTCTGGAACGTGACTAAAGAAGGGTTAAAAGTTTCAGTTTCTTGTATAATTGTGAAGAAGGGCTGGTCCCTTCCAGTTACTTATTTATTTTGGGCTTATTTACTGTCTTGTGGACTAGCTGGTACTGCAATTTCAATAACTTTTTAGTACTTTGTTGTATTTGCTTTCTTAAAGGTATATTTTCTAATTTATGTAAATAAATGTTGATGTGGTACTGAGTTTATAACTATTGTGCTAATTATTGGAATGAGTTGCTTTTCTATGTATTCCAATTATAGTTTGAGTTAGCACTTTTTTAATAGATTATCCTTAATTTCAACTTCTTACTTACAGAATGCATCAATGTAAAACACTTAGAAGCTTACATTACCTATTAACTTGAAGCTCAAAAATCAAGTTTGCATACTATAATTACATTCAGCATTTTTGGATAGACAGAGTCAAACTGAAAAATTCAATGCCATGGCTGAGATTTGAACCACGGATCTCCTGGTTTCCATCCAGTCGTTCTTACCCATTGAGCTACCATGGCCAATGTGCCATCCTGACATTAAATTCTCCAATTAATTAAATTAATTATATGGCTAGTGTGAAGGAATGATTAATTTCCATCAATTAACTTATATACATTCAGTATTTATTTACAAAAACCCATTGTTAAATGTCTCATGATCAAATCTGTTTACTCTGAAAAATGAAGTTAGTTGTTTTCACTCACCCAGTGGAACCTGTCAGTGTAATAGGTCGAGTTCTTATTTCGGACTGAATTCTTTCTTCCAGTGATCGCTCTTGAAGTGATGCTACTGCATTCCTGAAGTCATTAATTTCACGTGCTTCTTCGGCAGACTTACGCCTTTCTTCTTCAAGTTTACTGCGGTCCACTAGATCTAGAAATTCCACTTCATCATCGTCTAAGCCCTTTATCATATTTTCTGAGGAAAATAAACAGAGGCACTTAGGAATTTTACCAACAAATAAAACTAGAGATTTTTTCAGTTTGTAAGGATATTTAACATTCCCTGAAACAAATAACATTCAAACCAATAACAATATATGCTCATAAAAAAATAGTCACTACTTACTGAGCTTATGGGCTTCTTCATATTCCAGTTCTCGCTTTCTTTTCTGTTCCTCAAGACGTTCAAATAATGATCGATGGTCATACTCTTCTTCTGGGCATTCTAAAATATTAAAACTATTATTATTATTATTATTATTATTATTATTAGTCAGAGTACTAAGTGAGCAGTGTACATATAATGGCGATGCTGACGAGAAGTAGGAAAAAAAAAGCAATTAAGAGATAATGGCAACCAAAGTAACAGACACAGTGATAGAAAATCTTGAGGACTTGGATAAAATGTTGGCTGAAAGAGAAAATTGGAAGAAAAATGTGGGAATGGAGCAAAGAGGAAGAAATATACAAGAAATAAGAGAAAATTAGTAGGGAGATTCAAGAAATTGGAGGTAGAGTAGTGAAATTGGAAGAAGTAATAGAGGATTCAATCTAGTAATTTTGGGAAACAAAGAAAGAATTAAGATGACACAAAACAAGAGGCACAGAACTGCTGGAAAGCAGATTGGGAAGAAGAAAGATAAATTAGGAGCTGTGTGATACTTTTAGATTCATGAAAAAAAAATGGGAGAAGAAACATATTGGTAAAATTCAAGCAACTGAGAAACAAAGTCTTAGCACAGAAGTTTATATAAATAAGGAATTATTATGTGAGGAAAGGGAAACAATGAAGCAACTAATTGAGTGAAGAAGCAGGAGCATAATCAAGGAAAAAGGGCATATTCCATAACTTCACACTGTGGATAGGTGATCAAGCAGAAATAGATGCAACTAGAAGAGAGGCCAACAGGATCAATGGAATGGAGTGCATTAAAATTTGAGGTGCCAAGAGTGAGTATGACAGCAAAACTCACCACAGTTTACTACTAGACAAAGAAGTAACAATTAGCAGAAACAGCAGAAGTCAACTGAGGTGAGGGAGGCTGGGAAAGAAAAGAAAAGCAAATGTTGTACAATGAAGGAAGGGGAAAACTGGGTTAGTGGGGAAAGCAACAGTGCAATTCCTTAGGTAATATGTGAAAAGCTCTGAAGTAAGGTGGAAGAATCAAATCAAGACAGCATTTATACACAGAAGGTAAGAGGTCCATTTATATGCTTAGACAGCAAAGGGAAAAGTAAACAGAAAGAGGAAGAAGAAAATGGTACACCACATAAATCTAAGTTTATAAATTGTTAGAAAAATCAAAGAAGAGGAAAGAATAGAGCCAATTAGAAATTTAGAAAATAAAGAGTGACATGAATTAGAAGAAAAATAAAAATTAGGGGAAAAAAAAATCAGCAAAGAAAGATGTAAACAAAACTATTATAATAAGAGCAGGTAGGACTGAAATGTGTAGGGAAAGTTAGAAGAAGAGAATAAGAAAATAAAAAAGGGCAAAATTTGGAAAAATTACTGTGGAAAGAAGCATTAAACATTAAAAAATAGTAAGAAAGAAGCAACTAGCACCTGTTTACAACATATATAAATGTTAAGAACAGTAATTGGCGACCCAATGGCAATAAGGACTGGGATCCAAGATCAAGGGCAGCCAAAATTCTAAAATGTTTGTTTGTTCATTAGATCTGAATGAGCAAAGCTCAGGGATACTGAATATGCCATTCATTTATGGTACATGCATCATGACTAATAATATACCCACCACCTCTAGCACATTGGTAGCTTTATTATAATTTTTATCTTACATTATACAATAAAAATGAAAAATTGTGAACCGTCTCATTTAAATTTCAAGCTCACACATCAGAATATGCATTACAGTAGGTCAATAATAAAGTACATCAACAAATTACCATCACAATCTGCACCACATTTTGAAAATTTACATGCTGAACAAGAGTGTGAGCACATAAGAATTGCTTTAATTCTTTCTTGAAGATTTACTTTGATTAGGATTACCAAATAGTTTCAGATAGCAGGGGAAATTGTTATATATATTGCAGAATAACAACATATTTTCTGGAACAATTTTAAACTATTTGCTATTCTATGGAGATAACGGGATTCCTTGTACTGTGATTACACACAATAAGATTTACTGTGAAGTTATCATAATGATCTTAAGATAGCTCAACAGAGGATATATTGCATTCATCGGCATGAGCAAGACTTTTTTGAATTTTAAGTAAGGGCCTAAAGGAATAATGAGATCTAATCACAAATAATAAGTATGGCCTGTTTTTAATATAACCACTTGTTTCCAGTGAAATTAACCCAGAAGATAATTCTTTATTCCAACAGGGAGTGAAATTAGGCAAAATATGCTGTTTGTAAGGCACTTCGGTTAACCAAAAGTTTTAAGTTTTTAATGCACACCAAACAGAGCTATGCTTTGGCAGCATGTGAATTTTTATTTGTTCTCTATTATTTTGCATCAGATATTTTATTTATAGTGTAATTGTTGTATCCAACTACTATTTCTATTAAAAGTAATTGTTGTATCCAACTACTAATTCTATTAGCCGCTTACGCTTTGTTTAAAATTGAATAAAATTTGTTTTATCATAATTTAATGATAGTTTAACTGCCTCAAACAAAATGTTGAGCAACTCAAATTTTTTATTGACAGTCTCTTAATTGTTGATGTGACATTTCAGATATAACTACACTGATGTAATCTACAAAGAGCACACCTAATAACTCTCTGCTAAGATGAAGTGGCAAGTAATTTGTAAATATTAAAAATAACATGGCCCTAATTAAGAGTCTTGTGGGGCACCTTTAGTAATGATACCTGGTGTTGAATCATAACTATTTATTCTGGGTTTCTGGATTCTGTTTCTTGAGATCTGAACCAGTTTACAGAGATCTTATTGATACCATAAAATTTTAAGTAATCAGCAAGAAGTTATGATCTATACTTTCAAATGCCTTAGCTAAATCACAAACTATTCCTAATGGTAGTTCTTTTTCTGAGAATATAAAAATATTATCTATAGTAGCTGCAATGTTCATGCAAATTCTGGTCGGAAAGTGAACTACATGTTCCACATTAAATGTAATAACAGGGAGGTGAGGTGAGTCTTAACTAGCCTGTCATTAAATGTGTTCACATTAACATCACCATAAATGATTATTTTAACATTTGAGATGGTTCTTTCTAATCTGTTTATAAATCATTGAAGTAACTTTTGTGGGCTCTATGTACTGCTAAAATTATTATATATGAATACCAAATTCTATTTCTGCTGAACTGTATGCAAGAACTCTTTCCTAACAAAAGAATGCAATATTGTGAACTTCATTACACTATTAATGAATACACTCACTCGTTCCTCAATTAAATCTACTCCTACAAAACTGGAACACAGTATTTTGGAGGGGATTAGGCACTGCAACCAGTCTTGGTCTATTGTACATTATGCCCCAGAGTGTGGCATCCCCAGGAGGAAGGATGAGGCGACAGGAAACAGTGGGCAGCCATCCCAAGGAGCCACTACAGTGCAGAGGGCAGGGTCCCTACATAATGTGTAATTACTGAAATACACATTTTTTAGCTCTGCTTCTATCATGTGGTGCTCAGTTATGAAATATGCAATTACCGAGATGTTTTACACGCACGCACGCGCACACCCGCACCCCCCCCCCCCCCCCCCACACACACACACACACACACACACTTGGCTCCTGTTCTTTATTCTTCTTTAACTCTCTTATGCTTTGATGATATTAACCCAAATGCATTTTTTGATACTGAAGAGGGAAGCCTTAGTATGAAATATATAACTTACAGGGACAGACTGACATTAAGGGCCAGTTGGGCCGGACCCCACCGATAATATCATGCAACTTATAGGAGTTTTTATTTTGAAGAAATTTTTTTTTTATATTTTATTCAATTGCAATAATCATTGCAAACAATAACTTATTATATCATGTATCTTGATGGTTATCTAAGCCTATAACCCTCAGTGTTGTATACAACTTTGTCAGTCTGCTTGTTGCAAAGAGCCAGATTATAGGGCTTGCTGTAACTCCTCACCTTTCTATACACTTTGCCAGTCATGTGTCTATACCTCCCTCCCTCACTCTCCTCTTCATACACTGCATTTAGCAATGCTTGGGGCCAGCTGTTTGCGACCTATTGCATTAAACTTAGCATTCCTGTGACTGTTGGTGAAATCTTAATTGTTTGATGGACAAAGTAGTATAGCTTTAAAATGAATACAGCAAATTATTTATTAAACAGTCCCTTTCATTCATTAAAGGTAGAAGTAAGTTGAAATTAGACAATTAAGTGCACATCAACAATAATAATAATAATAATAAAAAAAAAAAAGATTTTCTGTAACAGCTACTTTAGTAAGAAATCGTGCTTTACAGTATTTTCAATCAACTGTGTATGAAATTTGTGAGAACAATAGAAGATACCAGGTTGATGAAAACTTTGCTCCTCCCTCAAGAGAGTGACCAAATTACAATTCCGAAGTGAACCTGAATTCAAATGCCAAAGAAGTGTGTGTCATAGTGGTCAACCAAATGAAAGCGATTCCAACAGTCTCATATATTCAATAATTTTGGTATTATTGATCCAAAGAAATTTATTACATTCAGAGAAAATGTGCCTACTGACTGTAAGAAAATTTGCTTCAATTCACAATCCTATGATCTACAAAAAGTTAAAAAATTAACTGTCAGTGATTTACCATAATGATACATTCGAGTTAAAAAATTAACTGTCAGTGATTTACCATAATGATACATTCGAAGTTATCCCTTCAGTCAGTGAACTCCCAGTTTTTTCATACAGCATTGCTTTGAGGAAGCATTTTCTGAAGTACACAAAGTGCTGCAAATTATGCTAACAGGAGTTTCAACTCGAGGAAGTTTCAGTACATTGAAGAGAATTAAATCTTTCCTAAGGGACATTATAGCCAAGATAGACTTATTTCCTTGGCTGTTTGTTTCATTCACAAAGAGGAAATTGGTGAAACTGTTAACTTCAAAAACAGAGTGATTGAAATGTTTCCTCTAGAAGAATAGATGTGCTCAGCTCTTGTACAAGTAACACTTGAGTTCCATTTTATATTTTATTAATAGTTACCTACTTGATATTTAAATATGTATAATGTTTAGCTACATTTCTGCTATTGCAGTGTTTTTGTCAGTGCAATTAAAGGTTACCTGTTTTAAAAGGTATAACCGCTCTTCTACTTTCATTACAAGCATCTTCACATCTGGCCCCAACAAGAAAAATGCTCACGAGCCACCACTGATAACATATATATACTTACTGCTCAATAAACCAATTTCAACAATTATTATTATTAGTCAGATTTAACAGAATTAGAATTTGGCGACCCATCCAAACTATTAAAAATATTACTAACCTAAGACATATACCGAGTAGAAGGTATTTGAGGGAAATCAACTATACAGAGTGGAAAGGGTATATAGATATATATTCATTATATTGTGATTGTACACGGTATACTGAATAAAACACTGTAGTAATATATTTCCTCTGAATATTAGACTCCCCAAAGTTTATTACAACTTTGTGTTGTTAATGCCTTTGAATATCACAATGTCCTTAAGGTAATGGGATGTTTAAATAAAACTGAATAGTTTTTCTTTTCATTCTTTTGTGTAAAATGTTGTTGTGCTGTTGGCGGGCTGAGGGACAGCCCGTGCTGTGTCATGCATGTACATGTTCTAGGAGGGACTTAGCCACGTATGATGGGAATGTGGGTTTTGCAGGATGGTGGGTGGAATTTAAGTTGGGGTTAAAGAAAGGAGTTTTTTTTTTTATAGAATCAAGGCAATTCTTGGGTGGGTATAATTTTGAAGTTAGAATGTAAACTTTAGGGTTGCTGGTTATACCAGCAAATCATGCGGGGAACCCGGTACCACTTTAGGCGGCACATTAGGATGACAGTCTCTATGAGACCTAACCTGGTTGCTCTGATGCATTGGAAAATGAATGTAAAATTTCCTGGCCCGGCACCTAACCACATCCTTCACGTAGGGCAGAGATGAGGCTTCATAGAGTAGTCTCATGGGAAAGCGTCTGCATACAGAATAGGTAGTCCGAAGACATCTATTCTGTACCCGTTGCAAGAGCAGCAAGTTTGAGTCAGCAGTCATGGCCCCAGACTTTGCACGCATAAAACATGACAGGAAGTACTAAAGCCTTGACGAGAGGTAACTTAAGAGAGATAGGCATCCCGGACCTCAACATATGGTATAACAAAGCCGAAGCTCTGCAGACTCAATGCGACAGATCCTGGATGTGTTCCCTAAAAGTCAGACCCTTGTCCAGCTTGAATCCCAAGTATTTTATGGAATTTATTATCCACCCTATCCTTTGCCTAAAGTAGGTAGATGTGGGGAGATTGGCAGGAAAGTGGCGCTTGATAACAAGATGGCTTGGCTTTTCTCCAAGTTAATGGACAATTGCCAGAGCTTGCACTATTCTTGGATGACGTATAGGTGTCTCTGTAAGAGCGTTTAAGGCCCTGCGTGGTGTTTATTTGTGGAGAAAAGCAACATGTCATCAGCAAATTGTGCTATGTTCATGTGCAGCTCAGTGGGAAGGTCAGCCACGTAGATGTTGAAGAGGGTTGGGGATAGTACAGAGCCTTCAGGGACTCTGCCTCTGATTGGAGTGTAAAATTATTTATTTTATGTAGTATATAACTGAAATTTCTGTACAATCATAACTCTTGTAATGTAGCAGATTTTGCAACACTGACCTTACTTATGCAATTTAGCTCATAAGTGAGTTGCATTAGCAAGTTGCAATGAGGTGACAATAACTGACAGAATGTTGCATAAAGTAGTAAACTACGGATGTCTTCACAAAATAGCTATAAATGAGCCTAAATTACTTTAATTTACTAGCAAATAAGAAGCATCATTATGATGCAACTGAAATCATTTCAAGCTACATCTTTAGCTAAAACTGTTCATATTATTGACGGCCATTCTGCGATGTGGGAAGACGAGAGAGAGAGAGCATTTTATGGTGCAGTGAAATGTACACCAAGACAGATATTTGGGTAATGAAGTATACTATAGTTGAGAAGGAATATTGATATTTGGAAAGTAGGTAAAACAAAAGCTGCTACTACTAGATTTACCTTCAGGCTGTCCTGGTTTTCGAACTTTTTCCCATTGCTCTTGCCGTAGTCGGCGCTGTTCTGTCAATTCGGCTTCAGAGATGAATCCAGAGCTCATATTTACGTCTATGGAACTGCAATGTATTACGAGGTGATAAAATGTTCACAAAACAATGCACGGTACTTAACCTCACTCTAGCAATTAATGGTTCACACCATCTTTGATAAATTGCAATCTAGAATTTTATTCAAAGCGTTTAACAGATGTGTGGTATTTCAAATCGTATTTCTTTTTAATGCAAACTTACTGTTTGCTTTGTTGCAACTACACAACTCGCTCGTTCGATGCTTGCCATTTACAACTAAGGCTTACCAACATTGAATAACAAATTCAGGAAGGATAGTTGTGTGGGTTGAATCAAGCTGAATAGGGAAATATTGTGCTTAAATGACAGGTGATGAGGACAGGCGAAATGCGAACAGCGCAGAACAGCATCTCGATTTGAGCTCGCCAGCAGCAGAAATTCTGGTCTGACTGTATCAGCTACAGACTACAGTGAAGCTGTAGGCTGCGTGTGTAGGACCACAAGTTCATGTGGGGACGTTAATTGTATTTGTGTAGGAGAATGTACATGAATACGTAAGCGGTGAACTTTAATGTTTAGTGAATATCGGTGACAGTGTGTCTTGCGAGACACGAAAAGCAAAGTGCTGTATTAATTATTTTTAATAGTTTCAGACGAGCTTCCTAAGCATTTTGGTATGTCTGCTTGCATTTTACCAACCTGTGTTGTAGTACAGATTTTAACGCTATATAAAATGTGTACTTAAAAAATACAGTTATTTTAAATCTAACTAGTGTAAGGAAGTGGGTTACATCGTTAATTTCAGGAGAGGCAAGTGAGAGAAAAAGTGTTTTTGTTTACAAATAAGTATGCGTATAGTTGGTCCAATGAGATTTAGCAAAGTAGCTCATGTTGAACCATTTTAATAATATTACTTATAGCATATAAAGTTAGGTGTTCTGTGAAAACATCGTGGACTTTACTAAAGATAATAAATATATCTTCATTCACAATATTTTATTTGAATGTCCAATATTACATACTCAGTTCAATTCACGCTGTTGGCAGAACTACCTGATTGAGAAAATTAGGATTCTGCAACGGAGACTACACATTAATGCAGCATGCAATAAATTCTAATACATTCTGTTTCAAAGGAATTTATGTTAACAGCACCAAATAAATGTTTTTATCATTCTTGAACAGTTTCCCATTTCTGTTAGTTTTTCTTACTTCTGACACCCCTCATCTTTCACAAATTCTATGACTATCAAACCCAATAAATAGAATTAGGTCCCACAGTATATTCAGTCTACTTGTTATGTGTATACTTTGGATATTCTAACTCCACTTACAATTATTGGAACGGACCCTAGGTAAATTTCAAATTCTAACAATAGGTAGAACTTGTTGAAATGTCAAAATGTTATATGTAATTTTTTTCTATTTATTTAAATACAGAAAAATTTCAATATGTTTCCGTAATAGGCAGTAACTAGTGTCTTCTGCATAATATGACCTTGTGATTAATTGTGATTTTTAGTGCAAATTAGATAATCTTTTTTTTAATTTATTTTTTATATGGTTAAATATCTTGTTCTTTGATCTAACTTGACACTAGCTTCCCATTTTAACTTGGATGCTGAATATTTTGATCTTTAAGTGTTTGTAAACTTTATGGTGAAGCATGTTATGTGTAGATAGTTTGTATTGATTTGCATTTAGTTTCTTATATTTATTAAGGATATCCAGAAAAAAATATTTAAGAAAACAGTTTTCAAGCAGGCAGCTTGACAGATGTCCCCATTTGGCTTATTCCATTCTCTTTCTTTTAACCCCTCCCCTTGCTTAGTTTGAAGGTAAATTGAAATGCTAACAATTTCCATTTTGTGGCAGTTTATTATTGCCTTATAATTAAATATTTCTTACAAATATGTTGATTATTATCTACTACTTTATATGAAAGCTGTCAAAAATAAAACAAAGGCATATGTTCTTGCATCAAAATGAATGCATTACAATTGCAATTTTGACACAAGATGTCTAGTGTTCTGAACTTGTAAGTCATATCCTTGCAGAAATAGTACTTCATCTTAAGGTGGAAGTGTGTGATGAGATGATAATTTCTACAAAAACCCTAAAAGCTATGTTGATTGGCAGTCTGATTTTTAAAAGAAGATGTATGACAGATGTCAAGCAGCGGAGGATGAGCAGAAAAAGGGGAAGATTTGTTGCAATAGAAACATAAACAAAGGTTGTCACATTGGTTACACTGGTGAATCATTTACTCTTCAGTTCAGTTATCACTAATTGTGTGCAGGAAATTGAGCTTGTTTGAGCATTCAGTTGCATTGTGTTTTGTTAGCCTACTTTGTTAAAATTCTTATTATATTTAAAATGTGACTGTGAAAGCAGATTTGGTGGAAGTAGAGTGCACTGAGGGTTTATAGCCCCCAAACAAAAGAGTGCACAGCCAAGCTGTAGAATGTGTCTGATCTCTTAGGTTATTCTTTGAACAGGAAGAGAAGAATGTGCTCCTTCACAATGAGTCTGTTATTCTTTTCAACTAAATGAGGAGTGTATGTACTTTTAAAATAATTTTAGGGTCTGTAAAGAGAAACAGCTACATTTTAACTCGGGGATAGAGAGATCAGGCAGCACTGTGGCCAGTTGGTTGATTGCCTACCTCTCCCTAAGACTTTGACCTTAGGGGATCATAGATAGGATTTATGATGGGTGAAGCAGTATCTGGACATCTGATTTTTTCTGGTTTCCCTTGCCATTCATTCCACCAACAGCTCCATAATCACCTTTCCTTTTATCCATTGCACCAACATTTCATATCATCCACCTCTTTACTCTCATACTGTGTATGGGCTGATCCCCCATCTTGCATCAAGAGTTTCTCTGCTCCTCAGTAGGCATGCCCCAGACACTCAAATTTCCTTGGAGGGGGGGGGGGGTATAACTCCTCCATACAAGGAAGTTAAAATTAGGAATGGAAAGAGCATTTCTAATCACACAACTAGGCTGTTTTCAATTGAATAGTTGGAGTCAGACTGAAATGCTATGGCCAGGATTTGAATCACCGATCTCTCAATCTCTGTCCACTCGCTGCTAACCTTTGAGCTACCATGGCCAACCTACTGTCATGACATTAAATTCTCCAACTCACTTGTATGTTTCCCGGTAAACCACTGGGCCTCTTATATATAATGACACACACACCTTTGGTGGTGACTTATTAACTGTGTAAGTGCCTGTCCCAGGTTTTATATTGATATTGATATTTTATTGGTCCAGTTTATCAGTACTACATTGATTTTGGACACTTCATTTCTATACAAATTATTTTACAATATGTATGCTAGTACCACATTTTTTCATAAATAATTTACAATTCATCTAGGCTGTATATACATTTATTTGGTTATAGTTACCACTATTAGGTTATTTGTTGGAAATTCAATCATTCTTCCGCACTAACCATGTGTAGGCTAAGATTTCTAAGATTCTAGATCCTCTATCTATTCAAATCTTAGCCTACACACAGCTAGTGTGGAAGAATGATTATATTTCCAACAGTTTTCAATTGCATACCGAAGGCCCATCTACAGTCATTGCCCCTGAAAAAAGCATCCTATTACATATAAGCTCCTCCCTTTTCTGAAGGAAGCAGGAGTATTTGAGGGAAGCTTTAGCTCTTTGAACAAAGTTCTCTGTAATCTGGAAATTGAGAAAGATCAGATATTTAGCAGATAGGGCTGTGTTAAGATAAATGTAGAACAAGAACTTGAAGGGAACAGTGTGGTATAGTAGGTATGTATGTTCACAAATGTAAATATTTATTATATAATATTTAGTTTCATTATATAATTGAGAGACAGACAATCACACCAGTGAGGACGTAACAATGCATTAAATTCATATTAAGTAAAGTAAATAATACAGTTGTATTTTTGCTAACATGAGATAAACTAGGCTTCTTTATATGTAATTCCTTTCACGGAAGTGTTGAAAACAGTGCTGTAATACATTAAATTTAAAGTGAGTCAATTAATGACACTAAACAACACTTTTAAATTTTCCTGGAACATGTTTCAGAGGCTATTCCCTCCATTGTCAACCGGACATCGACTGGTTCTCACTGGTGTAGCTGGCAATATTTTGTCATAGGTCTCCTCTGGTGGCGGTTCAAGGAACTTGCTGAACAAATCTTTCTGGGGAATGTCCTGGAAAACAAGAACTATCCACATGGGAACAAATCTTCATTTCAATAAATAGGAACAAAGTATTCATTTTCGGCATCCCCCAGAAAGATTTGTTCAGAAAGTTCCTCGAACCGTAACCAGAGGAGATCTTTGACAAAATATCGCCAGCTACACCACTGAGAACCAGTTGATGTCCGGTTGACAATGCAGGGAGTAGCCTCTGAAACATGTTCCAGGAAAATTTAAAAGTGTTGTTTAGTGTCATTAATCGACTCCCTTTAAATGTAATTAATTCTTTATATGTTCCGAGAATTGAGAAGGTAAAACAGAGGGCTAAATGTAATTTGCTACCTGCTTCTTGCTTTCTTTTGTGTAGAAGCTAATGGCTATCATGTATCTTTTATAAATCAGATTGTAAGGCAAACTTAACCAAATTTGGGTCAACTTTTACAAAATTGTGTATCATAAAATAGGCATACTAAAGAAGAACCATTTGCATGCAAAACATTATTAACATCACACATTTATTGAAAAATTAAGATAAAACATCCAAATTTGACAATATTGTTATTGTGAATATAGGTATGCATCTTTTAAAATTAGGTTTTGTCCCATTAGATAAAAGCATTGAATTAAATAAAATTCATTAAATAAAACAAAATAAAAAGCTTATTGAAAAGAAATTTATTTTGTAGAAGTTACTTGTCAATGTGGACAAATAAGTCATAAAAGGTCATGTCTGTCTAAAATACAGAGGTATGGCAATCCTATTGTCGAAGATATTAAAATATTCTATTTTAATTGGAAAAGTTTAAATTGGAATTAACACTGTAAAGTAATGTAATAAGCAAAATTATACAATGAGTTGACTGAGACACACTGTACTTCACTTTACTGTTGTGGTTTAGAAACATCAAGCAAAGTGAAATAGATAAATCCGCAGTAGCAGCACATGTCTGAGATCATAACCATAGTATAGAACATAAAGCCCAACTGCTAAAATCAGTTCACTCGAATGAAGAATTAAACATCTAGGAAAATATTAATAAACTCAAAACACACTTAATGAATTTTGACATTCCATTGGAAGAAAATGTTTTACTTAACCTCATTGGATCGTCGCCAGATGTCTCGTCTCCGGAGAACAATGATCAGCTGAAACACCAAGGTTCGAGCCAGTTGACAATTTCTTGATAATGCCTTCAAGTGGATCAGAAATGAGTTGATAGAAAATTTATGGCATGTAAAGTACAGAATGTCTCATGTTCTATTTTGTTTTAAAAACATGGCTGGCTTTTAAGCAAGCGTTACACATTGACCATCAAAATTGCAGTCTCTAAACAAATCATGTATATCGAGTGATATTGCCAATGCTATAAAAGTCCTGCTCTATAATTCTTTTCTTTGATTTGGATGAATACTCCCAAACACTGTATTTGAAGAGGTTTAACTCAAAAACCAACTGAGTCCTAAAAGATATCGGTGACCACTGTTCCTTACATAATCAGAAAGATTACTTTCATGTCGTGTGCTGAAGAATGCTTTGCAATGTCATTCATTTTAAATTCCAATGGAGTTCCTTGTAAAAATACACTGGACAACACATAAATCAGAGAACAATGCTACTTATTTCTTGTTTGAGGGGAGACTTTTGTAAAGTAAATTTATAATACACATACCAACCAACTGCCCTTCCTCATGCCAGCAAATATTTTAACAACCTCTGATCTACAAATGTATAATAATGGTAGTGGTAGTGATGGTGTTCTGTTTTTTTAAATGTCACATCTTTGGAAGATACTGAACTTAAATACCAAGTTTGGTTTGTAACCAACTTTACATTTTTGAGTTATGCATTTCATAGAAAGATAGATGCTTACCATACTTGTTTTTGTTTTGTTTGTTTATTCAGCAGGCCTCAATACATACATTTCTGATGAAATCTCATCAAATTATTGATTAGAATGCTATGTTTATAACAGAAATATGACTAAAAGATGAAGCATTGTCTTTATTAATTTTTTTGCACTATGTTTTATAACCAGAGCATTCTACAGGATGATTTATATAGAGTTGACACATTTCTTTCGTTAATTATTCTGTTTGAAATTCACTCAGTGCCCCAATTTTAGCACCAGATTAAGCAGAATTTTCTGGAGTTCCAATAGATGCGCAAAACTTCATGCTCTATTCCTAATTGTGTTATTATTGGCAACTGTTTTTAAGATGTTGTTCTATTCAATGTGAAATTGGAGTGTACATTAAATCAACGACTCTTCCTTGTGAAGCAATACTGAAATGTGAATTCAATTACACCTATTCAAAAAGCAGAGAAAATGTGGAGTTCGGAATCCTCCCCCCCCCCCTGCGAAAAAAAAAACACCATACTATAAAAAAAAATAGAACTGGTAAACTGGTAAACAAATTGGATCTCTGCTGAGTGAAAAAATGCAAATATCATTCATCTAGGCTTCCCAGAGTTGCTGTTAACATAAACACACAACTGAAGCAGTCACCCATAATATCATTAAGACATTTACTGCAGAAGGCGGGGTACAGCTACTGAATGTGTCAGAGTTGTGAAAAGTGCAAGTCTAAAGCCATATAGAAATTATGATTGTCCATCAGCTACAGGAACCAGATAAAGATAGACAGCTAAATTATAACCGTTGGTTTCAAATATTCATTGTGCAATTTTTTTAATTTTATGTCCTCCAACGTTAAGTCATATCGGACGGTGAATGAAATGGGTGAAATGATGCTCAAATGTGTCCAGGGTCCATGGAGCTTAGAGTTACCCGACATTCGTCTTTATGGATAAGGGAAAACCCTGGAAAAAGCCTTATCCAGGTTACTTACCCTGACCGAGATTTGAACTCGGGACCTCTTGAATGTGAGGCAGACATGCTACCATCTATGCTACCGAGGTGGGCATGTGCAAAATCCTGCCATATTGTCAATCACATGGTTCACAGGTGACTGACACATGGTTCCATTTATCCAATAATTCATTCTACTGAGTCAGCCAGAATCCACATGCTATTCATGAAGCACCTATGCTCCCAGTTAAAATGACAGTTTGTTGTGCAATATCTGCACAGAGAATGGTGGAGCCATATTTTTAAACACTGTGAACACTGCAGAGTGCCGACAGAATTTCTTGGAGTTTGCTGAGAGGAACTAGAAGATGTAGAGCTGAGTCAAAAATACTTTCAGCTACATGTCATACATCAAGTGAATCCATGACACTAATTGCAAGTTTCTTTGACAACCGGATAATTTCCAGGAACTTGTGGCCGCTGAGATCTCTAGATTTGACATCAGACTTCTTTTTTTAGGCTTACTTAAAAGACAGAATATACGCCACATGTCCCGAGACATGGACAGTCTAAAGCACAACATTGCAGAAGAGATTCAAACTATTGACAACATAGTCCCCCAACGAGGGGCCAGTAACATGGAAAAACTTGTTGAGTTGTGTGTTATATGCAGGGTAGAGGACATTTTCAACATTTGCTATACAGGTACAAATAACAAATTGTACAAATATCTCTATCGCTAGCATAACTTGTTTTGAAACAATTAATGAAAGGAATGTTAGCTTTATATACATCACTGTATTTTTTAAGCAGAAATGCCAAACTATATTTTAAAGAAGAATATTTGGATGTTGTATTAACTGTATCAATTTCTTACTGCATTGTATATTTGTCAGTGTGTATAAGGAGTCCATAAATAATACTGTTAAAGAAAAATTACATATATTTACTTTTAACAATGGCTGATTAATGATGTTGATACCTAATATTAAGCATTACATTCATTTTTTAAATGTGTAATAAAAAACTAAAATTATTAAAAATACTTATTAACTTGCTCACATTGTTATAATCTTTTTTCAGTTATTAGGTCTTTTTTAAGCAATTTAATAGATTTTCAACTTTTGAGAGCTACTTATTTCTATTTCTGTCAATCAAAATTTTCAGAATGCAGAACAAAATGAACTATGATAGAATTTAAATGTGAAACTTCTGATACTTCTTGGAGAGGTATATTTCTATGGCAGTTTACTATCTGCTAGTGCTCTAGCCAGTAAGATGCCAACACCCTTCTTTCTCGTTGCCCACAAGCTGAACTTGGAGGAGTACCATGTTGGCAATTTACTCAACACTAGCACCTAGTTTACTGGTGTTCCCTTTTTTGTTGTTGAGTGCTCATGTATTTGGAGAAAATAACTGTATATAACAATTTAAATAGCCTTTAACGTTCAAACAATTAAAGTAGTGTTATGTAAAAACTAGGTTATTGCAGCAATGTAATATTGTCTTACAATGCCACAAACACCTTGTAAATGAAGGCCTAGATTACATACATTAAAATATGTACAAGGTTACATGGTTAAACACAATAAAAGGTACACCACCATCAAAGTGGTGCAGCTAACAGTGGAAACAAAGTATTGACATCAGACAACTGGACAGCTTTGGTATAGCAGGAGAAGTCTTGTCAAACAACAATGGAAAAAAGAAAAACATTTAGATGAGTGCGTAGATAAAATCATCTCCATCAGCAGTTTGTCTTCCTCTGCCTCTATTGATGAAAAAAGCAACTCATCACCCACTTATCACCATGAACATGAGCAATGTAATTACTGAGTAGTAATTTAGATTTTTGTTTGCAGCAGAAACACTGACAGCCACTACCATGTTTTTATTCAATCTAACTGGAAAGTAGGTAATGAGTAAGTTGATTCCTATTACACATTATTATGAAAGTTGTTTATCTTTTTATAAATCTATTTCATATGCTGCACATCTTGATAAATTCTGAATAAATTAGGTGTGGCAGAGAATAAAATTTATTATAAACAAGATACTTTGTACTGTCGCAACTGCGGTGCCGCACACAAAAGGTTCGGCGCAGAGAGATATGGGACAGATAATGCCGGGCGGAGATAAACAGCTTGCCTAAGTTGATAAGGATAACACGGAGATTAAAGGCATGCCAAAATAGATAAAGTTAGATAAATGGAACATTCTAGTGACATCTTGATTAATAGGGAATATTCGGTTTCTTGTTTGTTTTAGAACAGTCAATTATCCATGCAGGTATATATGAGATCGCGACACGCCAGCAACAGTCGTAAACAGAGTCGTAACGAGAGTTGTAATTGAAACTGGTGTGTTTGAAAAGTAAGCTCTTTGTTGTGGTCAACGATCTTGGTAGATTGTAATTGTGTATGTGACGTAATTCTGATACTGTAAGGATTGAACAGAGTGTATTTCTACTGAAATAAACACCATTTTGAATTTCTGCAACTTGGACTTTTAGTTCTACGAACCCGCAAAGTCACAATTGGTGTCAGGAGTGGGATATACGAAGATGGACGCTACATTGGCAAAAATTCTAGAAGAGCTAAAAGAAATGAGAACAGCGAATGTCAACCTCGCTGCGAAAACAGAAGCGGTGGCTGGGAACTGAAAGAAATGAAGACGGCTAACAACATCACTGAGGAGATGGAAGAAGTGAAGTCCGAATTAACAACGAAGACGGAAACGGCGAACAACAACCTGATCGCGAAGATGACCGAATTGACCATGGAAATAAAAGCGGCAAAAGAGGCCCCCGCCGCAAAGTTTGAAGAGCAGTTGACCGGCGTGAGGCATGACGTCGCGGAGCTGGGCAAGTGGATGGGTCAAGTGGACGAGTGCCGTAACGACTTAGAGGGAAAGGCCGACAATAACACCAAATCCCTGAACACTATGGTGAAAGACATCGAAGACCTGGCGAGCCGCGTTAACAACCTAGAGGAAAAGGCCGACACCAACACTAAGTGCCTAAACACCATGGTAGAGGACGTTGTTGGCAGGAGGTTGAAGGATTTAAAGGCCGACGCGCCGGGACGCGTCACAACATCTGCGTGCTTCAAAACCCCAAAATACGACGGTGCAACAACTTTCGAAGTCTTTCGCCGCCAGTTCGACACAGTGGCCAAGTACAAGTTAAGTGCAGAGGACCTACACCCATTAGTCCTGGACCCGTAGGACCAAGGACCCGGGCCTCCTTCGACCAGGGAGTTATCCGAGCTGTCCCAAAGGGCGCCCGGCGTCCTCCGTGGGGCTTTCCATAGGGCAAGACCTAGAGACTAACAAGCCCCACCCCATCTGGCCCTATAGACTCAAGACGGGATGGAAGTGGATACGCCACTTACGCGCGTCAACACCAAAGGTGAAGACTACCGATCTGACGTCGGCGGGGCCGCCTGGTGATCTAGCACACCTTCTACTAGCTTTACAGTCTAGTACCCGGGAGAATTAATGGCTTCCCTCAACCCCGTCCGAAGACGTACCCGATCCCCACGGGTATCGGGAACACACTGCCCCCTCGAGTCCATCCCAATCCGAACAACTCCCGAAGGAGGGGCTCAGATGTTCGGCCCGAGGTTCCTCCAGTAACGTCAGAGGTACCACGAGTGCTAAGGGTCCGCAGCGCCCGCACTTTGGCAGTGGCCAAGTACAGTTTGAGCCCAGAGGTTCTACTCCCATTAGTCCTGAACCCGTAGGAACTGGACCCGGGCCTCCTTCAACCAGGGAGTATCCGAGCTGTCCCAAAGGGCGCTCGGCGTCCTCCGTGGGGCTTTCCATAGGGCAAGACCTAGAGACTAACAAGCCCCTCTTCTGGTCCTATGGACTCAAGACGGGATGGAAGTGGATACGCCACTTACGCGCGTCAACACTCAAGGTGAAGACTACCGAAAAACCTCGGTGGGGCCGCCTAGTGATCTAGCACACCTTCTACTAGCTTTGCAGGCTAGTACCTGGGAGAATTAATGGCTTCCCTCAACCCCGTCCGAAGACGTACCCGATTCCCACGGGTATCGGGAACACACTGCCCCCTCGAGTCCATCCCAATCCGAACAACTCCCGAAGGAGGGGCTCGGCTGTTCGGCCCGAGGTTCCTCTAGTAACGTCAGAGGTACCACGAGTGCTAAGGGTCCGCAGCGCCCGCACTTTGGCAGCTGAAAGGGACGGATCCCTTCCCCTACGGGAAGTGGCCAAGTACAAGTGGTCACCAGAGGAAGAGGCCGCACAGCTAATAGCTAACCTCCAGGGGTGGGCCGCAGAAGTTCTGAACGCGGTCCAGACAGCGCCTGTGCCCAAGGACATCTGGAAAGTCCTGGAAAACCACTTTGGAAACCAAGCTTAGTCGTAGCCTACCGAAGCCAATATAAGTCAAGGTCGCAGCAGCCAAGGGAGACGCTGCAGGAGTTCGCCCTAGCAATCGAACAGCTGGCCATTAAAGCCTTAGTCGACCTCCCACCAGAGTTCGTATCCCGGGAAGCCGCCTACATCTTTGTTGACGGGGTACGAGACACAGAGATTCGTCAGCGCCTAATGCTCAGCGATTACAAAACTATCCATGAGGCGCTAACAGCAGCATTGAAGATGGAGGCGGCCAAGGTGACGGCTACCCCTACGTGCCCGCTACACTGGAGACAGAAGGCCAGCTGAGGGACGCCAGCGAAGACCTAGTGGCAGGTGTGGTCAGCCGGGACACCTAGAGAGAGCAGCCGAGGAATGGATGACAGCCTCATCGCGGACGGTTGGGTGAGAGGGAAGCCAGGCTGGTTTTCTTGCTCTCTGTTCACGTGTATTATGCATATGCAAGTTCACACACACATAGTTGGAGTTAAGATATATAAGTAGCATATTGCAGCTTTAGCTATTAAAGACCTTAATTGTTGTAAACTGAAATTATTTTCAAGAATCTCAGTTTTCCATCACATAATTGCACAATAGGTATTTAAAACACAACATTATAACTAAGTGTCCACATACAACTTGATTTCTAACCGTGCCTCCATGGACATCCCCTTAAACAATGAGTCATAATAAACACAGAACAATATAAAACATGTCAACCAGTATAATATATTTGACAGAACAAAATAATATAGTAACGCTTTTTAGCCTGTGGCACCATCCTTGTTAACAGACAAATATTTGATGACATGGTAACTAATGTGATCAGTATATTAGAGGTAAAGAATTTCTTTTGTTTGCAACAAGTATAGGCAGGTATGATGAACCTTAAACAACCAGTTGCTTTGAAACAGATCCACTTTTTTCAATTAAGTAATTTTATAAATTAATATTTCATTTATAATTAATATTGTAAAGACTACAGTTTTAATTGGTATTCCACTCTTAGTCTGAACTTTAAGATTGTATGAAGTCATTGTATTTCAAATTATATATCTATAGACTTCTTTTTTTGTTTTGTTTTGTAATTTACGTCCTCCAATGTTAAGCCATATCGGACGATGAATGAAAGGGGTGAAATGATGCTCAAATGAGCCCGGGGTCCATGGAGCTTAGGGTCACCCAACATTTGCCTTTCAGGATAAGGGAAAACCCCGAAAAAAACCCTATCCAGGTAACTCACCCTGACCGAAATTCGAACTCGGGACCTGGAATGTGAGGCAGACTTGCTACCATCTATGCTACCGAGGCGGGCATTGTTGCACCATGTCCTAGAATGGATCTCAAGGAAGAGGATTTTCATGCTATGATTTTCTATAGCTTTAAAGTCAGTTTAGGAAAAAGAGGATGCCTTGAAAGGCTGCAGCATACGTTTTTGGATCTTTTACTTTTGCATTTCACAATTTGTTATTGGTTTGCAGAGTTTAGGAAAGGAAAGAGTTCCCTCAATGATGAAGAGCATGCAGGACAGCCAGCTTAAGAAAATGGTTGAAAGTTGGTGAAAGCAGAGTAGACAATTGTTGCACACATCTGATTCATGAAGTTTCAGTATTAGATTGGTAGCAGTGACAACTATGCTTAAAGAAAACACTTTACACGAGGAAGCTCTGTAGTCACTGGATGACTACATGTTCACGAATGAATAAAAACAGGCACATGTGCAATGGTGCCAGGAAATGATAGAAAAATATGATGAGGGAAGATCCCAAAATATATTTAACATCGTAACAGCTGGCTAAAGCTGGATATACCAGTATGATCCGGTAACCAAGTGTTCAGGTCTTTACAGGAGGGGATTCCTCAACAAAGGTTAGATGAAGAAGTGCTGGCAAGAAGCTGATCTGTTTGTTCTTAGCTAGAGTCAATATTGTGACTTTTCTGCTTGAGGGACAAAAAGATGTTACTGCCAAATGATATACCACAAAATGTGTATCACAAGTCTTTAATGAACTGATAACAAAGCATCATAAAACTGTTTTTTGTGGAATTTTGTTTCATCATGACATTGAGAAACAACTCAGTTTCTGCACAAGTCAGGAGTCAAATACTTGTCTCATCCTCCTTAGAGTCCAGGTCTGGCCCAAAGTGACTTTTTTCTATTTCTCAAAATACAAGAAAATGTTTGAGAACAATGATTTGAATAACCTAAAACTGCTTACAAAAGATATATTTGCACTCTTCAAGAAGAATGGTAATCAGCATTTAAAAAGTGGTTTGAAAAGATGAGTCGTATAGAATGCATTGAAGAAGATTTGTAAACAATGCAATGATCAGATCTGGATTTTTAAAATTTTATTGCATTCATTCTCAAAACGTTTAGAGTGATCTTTATATGCACCATTCATCTGTAGAAAATTATTTATGATTTATATGGACCAAGATTTATGAAAGTAGTTACACATTGCTGGTCTACATTTATGCAATAAACTACTCCAATACACAAAGATGGTTGAAATGTTTTTATGTATGTGTATCAGAAGTGGAGGGAGGTTTGGCTAAGAAAGGAGAGTGTTTGTATTTACATTTGTATTTACATTCTATTTACATTTCCCAAAAATGTAACATTAAGGTTTTTAAGAAAATCCCCTGCATCCAAACTGTTCTTTGCATTAAAATATTTAATTTTTAATTTTTTGAAAATTGATCCAATGATTTTGATAAAAATATAAAATGTTTAGGTTGCAAGCAATTACATAATTAATAGGACTTTCTGTAAACTCCTAAATTTCAATAATAATTATTATTATTATTATTATTATTATTATTATTATTATTATTATTATTATTATTATTATTATTATTATTATTATTATTATTATTATTATTATTATTATTATTATTATTATTATTATTATTATTATTATTATCATTATTATTATCATTATTATTATTATCATTATCATTATTATTATTATTATTATTATACTATTTTGTATAATTGAGTAATCTAACTGATAAAATCCTATACAAACTGCATGGTTATTGTTTTGTTGCACTTTGACTGAAAAATAATTGTTTCACATAAACCTCCCTTTCTCCAACCATTCATAAGTGAAACTAGTGCCTCTTTCCTCTCCATTTACTTGTAAAGAACGTACTGGTATTTTATTTATTTATTTTTGCTAGGCCAGTACAGTTGAGTGTGAGCAGTGTTCAGCCCTGGCTCTGTACCAGTCATACTCATTTTTACAGTAGATCCTTATTTCTAAACAATTAATTATAATAATGCAGGTTCATTATTAGTTCTGTTCATTGTCTATAACCACTTTTTTTTAACTTTATACAAGAATTGCCCGATCTTCTTACTCTCTTTAACAAACATTTCAGCTGTAGCTGTATTCCTGTCTAACTTAAAATGTACTGGTATAATGGAAGTTAAATTAATCTAGCTATGTCTGAAGCCTAGTAATGAAGAATACAACTTATGTCAAACATCTTTTTCAGTGGCATTTTTTATACTTCTGATTCATATTTAAAATAGAATAGGAATTTTGTTTGTTAATGATGCTGTCGATTGTCAGAATCATATAAGTGTTGCTGATGTGCCAGAATTTTGTCCCGCAGTAGCCCTTTTACACATTAATAAATCTATTAACATGGAATTATTGCTTTCATGCACACTTAAACGGCATCATCTAGGCTGAATTTGAAGTGGTGACCTTGAGATCAGCAGGCCACTGCCTTACCATTTGAGCCATACAAACCGATCATACATCTTTAGTTTTATCAGATTAAGTGTCAAGTGGGATCTTAAGGGGTCTTAGAAAATATACAATTTTTATTGCTTTCTCTACTGTGTATTTAAAGTAATTAGAAAAGGTATTACATTCCACCCAAAAATTTAATACTAAGATTTCAGTAAAAATATACATGAGGTCCCTGTTGTATTACGTGCGTGTGCACAGCATAACTCAAAACTGAAGTCTGCTAAATACCAAATTTTGTATTAGTAGGTCAGCATCTTCCAAAGAGGTGGTATGAAGATTTTCAAGAAAATTCCTGCCCCCAGGCTATCCTTGCATGTAATATTTTTTGAAAAATGTTGATTTTCTCCCAAATTGGCTCAACGATTTTATTAAACTATCTTACGTTTAAGATATTTTCATGGCATTGAATTTTCTGAGAATGTTGTCAAAAGTCCTCTCCATTCTGGATGATTTTTGCATAACTAGTAAACCATAAGAGATGCACAAAATCTTACTACATAAAAAATGTAGAACTCCTTAAAACAAAACAAATTAAGTTTTTTTTTTTTTTTAGTGAACCATTTTAGAAATATTTCTTGTTATTTGTCTTAATTGTCCAATGCTTATCTTTTTTCAAATACGAGGGCTGTTCAATAAAGAATGATCATAATTTTTTATGGTCATAATTTTTCGAAATAAAATTCAGTCAATTTATATTCTGTTAGCTTAATGTGAAACAAACACGCCGTAGTAGTTTCATTGTTGGTAATCCTGGTTCCCGCCTGTGAGAACCAGACAAGTTCAGACATGTTCAGTATCACCTACCGCTGCAATGGAGGTAACATGCAGTTAGAGTTGATATTAGAGGAAGATCCGGAGTTTCTTTAAACGTAATCACTGCTGATGAAACTTGGCTACATCATTTTGATCCTATGAGATCCTTTACATCATTTTGAGAGCAAACAGCAAAGCTCAGTGTGGAAATCTCCTTCATCACCAACCCCACAAAAAGCAAAAGTGGTTGCTTCTGCTGGGAAAGTTGTCATCTCATTCTTTGATATTCATGGAATGGTTTATCAGCATGTTGTACCTGCACACTCATCAGTAACTGGACAATACTACAGGGTTGTCTTGAAAACATTGCAAGTCCATATCAGGCGCAAAAGACCACATTTCCGTTAAGCAGGCTGGATGCTGCACCACGATAATGAGCGGCCGCATATTGCCTATGTTGCTGAATATCTTGCAAAAATCAACGTGAAGTGCATCCCTCACCTCCCTATTGTCCAGATTTAGCCCTATGTGACCTTTTTCTATTCCCTAACTTGAAGAAACGCCTTCGTGTGAGGCATTATCCATCATCAGAAGCAGTGATGAAGGCTGCGGAGGCGATTTTGAAGGATCTCTCAAAAAATGGTTTCCAGCATGTCTTTGAAGACTGGCAGAAATGCTGGGACAAGTGCATCACATTCAGAGGAGACTATTTTGAGAAGGACGATCAAAATTATGAGGATGAGTAAAGGTATGTTGTCAAAAAAAAATTGTGATCATTCTTTATTGAACAACCCTCGTAGGAAGTAATTTTTTTTTAACTCTTGTCTATGCAAAGTAAACAGAGTTTTAAAGGCATGACATGGCAACCAGCGCTTTAAAGAACATACTATTGGTTAAAGCTTACTGTATTCCCATATTCTCTTTAGTCCTATAGGAAAATTAGAAATATGATAATGTGTATCTGGATTAACATGAGGTAGATAGAGGAATAAACATTTGTAAGAATAGTTTTACAAGAGCAGAGATAGTCATGTAACCTTTTTCCTTCTTAAGATTCATTAGTGATAAAAGAATTACAATATAGGAAAGTCATATTAAATTGTTTTATGTAGAGTGTATGCAGCCAAATTCATATTGCTTCAAGATAATTTTGGTAAAACCCTTATGTTTTACATTCCTATAACAGTCTATCCCTGGTAATTTCTATTTTTATATCTTCAGCCTATGTTACAAAAAAGTTTTTGTTTCCTTTTTTGTTCAACTTCAGATAAGCATTCACAGAAATGGTTTGTTAGCATATTTCATTGCACTTAAGACAGGGATATAGAAGGTGAAATAGTCAATTGTTTAAAATATGTGGCTTTAAAATTCAGTCCGCTTGTCAAGAATTAGTTAAATGATGCTCACTTCAAATGGTAACAAAAAGTATTGAAATTGTCAAATAATGATGCATATCTCCTAAGTGCTGATGCCAGAAAATAAAAAGTTAATTGAAGTAACTATAATTATAAAGAGATGTATGCTTTGTATGCAGTAAGTTTTTGTCCATCTCTTATGATTTACTAATTATACAAAATTCTGTTTCATTGAGTATTACCAAGAAAAATTCAAGGCACATTTTATTTACAATATGTAATGTTATTTTAATAAAATTTATTAGAACCATTTCTGGGATGGGGGTGTGTGAAAGCTTTTCTGTGTAATGGGATATTTGAGGTGATTTTCCTAAAAATGTTGTTGATACATCTTGAAACATACTAAACTAAAATTGTGAATGTTTCATTTTTAAGTTATGCTGTTCAGACAGATAGATACCTCTTTCTAAAAATACTTCTATTTCTTAATTTTTATTATTATTATTGTTGTTACTCTGGGGGCTAGTTTGGTTGCATGATAGAGAAAGTAAAAATTCATGTGAGTAATAATGAAAAGTGAACAACAGAATATCTCTCTGTATGTGATTACTATGATGCATAATAAGAGAATGTAGCAAGAAGAGGATAGGAAAAGTTGTGTAGATGACAAATCAAATTATATTTTTACTCTTCATTGATGTGTACTATAACATGCATTGTACTTCAATTATTAAAATAGGTATAATACACTTAATAACCTGAGAGGAAAGCAGTTAGCAGTGCATTTTTTAATTGATCTGTAGCAGTCAAAGTAACTACATTTAGGACTGCTGCCTATATTATTTCATTATTGCTGTATTACCATCCCATCAATTTCATTTTTTACTGAATAATGGCTTTCTGTAATAAATGAAGCTACAGAAAACGGTTTTGTATGGGAAACAAGATCATTATCCATATAATGTTACTGGCATTCTTTATTGGAAAATAATGATGGATTCTTACAGTCTAGATAAATGGGTTCCCCACTGCTTATCTACAGCTTATCTACACTGTCTTGAATTGCAGGAACATTGGTTTAAATCTACTGTCCAACTCCCGGAGTTCAAGGCTACAATATTTCCTCCTTGGCATTGTTTTTCTCATCTATCATGTTGCAAAAAGACCATTGGGTAGAGCACCTGTCTGCCGTGCTAGGGGTCCCGGGTTCAATTCCCGGCTGGGGTTGGGAATTTTTCTCCAACCAAGATGATTCCCCATCTTCCCCAGAGTTTGGAAGTATGAATGAGAGTGTGAATGTGTGATGATACAACCCAATTTAATGTTTAATGATACAACCCAACAATTACGAGTTAACACCATCTATGTGTTACAAAGGAGAACGGCCGCCGATATGACCACTGCAGTTAAAGGCAGTTATAAATGGAACAAAGAAAAAAGACCATGCTTCCTCAGCTTCATATTGGTCATGAGTGCAGAGTTCTCATTTGTGTATGTCTGGAGTGCTGTTTTTGAATATTTCTCGCCCAAAAGTCTTGGATAGGTGCAGGTGCACTGAACTGAAATGTGAATGTAGATCCTGATACAGTTTCACTTGCAGTGTAAATCTGACTGGCCACATCTTAAGACTAGGCAGTGCAGAGGGGTGAAGTAAGCTGACTGGCAAATAAACATCTTAGGAGATAACCAGTAACCTGGCCAGCCAGGGATGGAACATGACTGTATAATATACAGATAAAATATACTCTTTACAATAATGAACTTCTTTCCATCCCCAAGCTATTGAATTGTTCCCAAACAATTATTTTGTGTATGTGATCACAACATTTTAATTACCAAATTACGAAATAAAGAAATGCACATTACTTTATCTGTAACTAAAACAAATGAATAAAAATGTTATAAATTTAAAAACAAATCTATTTATAATGCTGGCATATTATTGATTTACAAATACACCCTGCATAAATTGTAGCACTTACATGTACAATCCTATTTTTAACAATTAAAATAATGAATCATTTTGCTATATCTTTCTTTATATACTAAAATTAATATGTATAAGTGAGTCAGTAATGACTAATTTAATACAATGTTTAGTCGAACTAGAACTCTATGCTTCATATATTGCTAGTGTTTACCTAGAACTAATTTTGTGAGGACCTTCCTAACATCCTCAGATAATGTCGATGTTGATTGTGTTTCATTGCATCATAGTTCCACTCATAAGAATGACTAATTTGTTTTGATTTAGAACAATACCTGCTATCTGTTTCTTTATTTGATGCTTTATTGCTCTACTCTTTGATACTACCTTAAAAATCTATTCATTATTCCTTAGGTTCCTAGATTAGGTGGTTATAAGTATTAGACAACATTTTCTGATCATAAATGATTATATGGGACATACCAAGAGATACACATATATATATATGTATATATATATAATTTGATTTTATGTGCATTTAGTATGATGATAAAGTGCATTTGTGTGAAAGTTTCGTGAACGCACTATTGTTATGGATGCTTAGGCTTCTATGGCCTGTGTCTGATGAATATCCTTAGCATTTAACATTTTGTTATACTAAACAATGTATACTTTATATTCAAGATGTTCTCTGGCTGCAAGTCAGGTCTAAAGATGAATAAACAGTGACATTTCGAGAGTGTGTATTTCCTCCATCATCAGGATGATGAATGAATAAAGCTGATAATGGGTCAGATGCACGTTTCCGAAACGTCAGTGTTTAATCATCTTTACATGGACTGTGAAGACCGAGAACATGTTGAATATATGCGTTGCTAGGAAAGTTTCAGGTCTTATTTTTCAATGTATACTTTGTGTGGCATTTGAGGTAAGTGTTCTCGAATAGCAGCATGCAAGAGTTTCTGAGGACATGTTTTTGAATACAAATCTTCTCAATATGTGATAATAAGAACTTGCATTGACATGAAAACTTTGATTCTTCAAAAGTATTCAAATATATTGTATTCGACTCTTGAAAGGATTTGATTCTGTCCAACACTATCCCAAATATTAAGCCAGAGGGAATTTAAATCTCAAATTACATGTGTTAAACATTCATTACATTTATTCAATGTATTTTATATTTTTTCAGAGTCAAAAACAATGTCATCAGAAAAGGTGCAGCATGTTCCAAAAGTTCCAACTACATTTCCTCTGCAAGAAGAAGTAGAAAATGGAAAAAATAGACATACAGTAAAATGTCAACGATGTCCATCCAAAATACTTAATCCTGGAATGGGTGTTTACAAGCAGGTGGAGGTAAAATTACTCTAGATATCTGTTAGTTTATTTGATGCATTTTTAATACAAGCTTAGTTAATAACATAAACATTTGAAGTTGAATTTGGGACAGAGTTTGCTTATTATTCTTATATGACACAGGACAATTTCAGAAGCCTTTCCCTTCATCTTCAATTGTTTACTGACTGAAAACATGTCCTGTTTAATATGACAATAAGTGAAGTGTATTCCACATTGAATTTCAAATGTTTAAGTTATTACTGTTTGGAATAGTGAAGGAGGAATAAAGAATGGTTGGGTGAATAGTGATATTTCCTTTTATTGAGATTTCTTTTATTTTGAAAATGTGAATGTCAGTGGCTAATTATGCCATAATTAGAACAGTAAGTACTGGCTCTGAGAGTTATGAATGAACTTCCTAGTTCAAAGGAGATTGGTTTATGTTATAGCATGTTTGAGAAAAGCATGCTGAGGTTGTCCGGCCCGTAACAAACCAGGTCAAGCTCTTCCTGTTTGCTCAATGCCTCAAAATTCTTTAATTCTTTGTGGCGGGCAAGGATTAAGGGTCGGGAGATTTAAGCTTGGTGAGGGTGTTCTTTAATAAGCTCTGCATGAGTCCTCTCTGTTGTCCAGGGTATGGGAACATCCTGACATTGTGGATTTTTGACTGAAAAGGACCTCAACTGTTCAACACAAGAGTTTATTGGGTCCTTAATTCTTTTTTGCTTGCCACCTGTGAAGTTGTCACCTGTGCATTTGAGTTGTTATGTGTCCCAGGTCTATACGGTGATGTGAAGTGTAGGAATTTGAAATAATAATTTCGACGTGGTTAACTTATATATGGTCTCACCCAGACATATAGATCAAGTGTTACATTAACTCAAATGTTTACTTGCGGCTCTTTCAGCATGTTTGAGTGTTACTGGCACTAAGTATTACAATTCTTGCTGTTTAGATCGCGTGGACCGACTTGTTAACTGACAGAAGTGTTATGAGCTGCTCGTTCAGAGTGCCTGGACAAAGTGTTCTAACAACCAAAATCAAAGTTCAGCCATTGCTCAAAATTCTTCCCAATTGAGCTAATTTTTGGAGTTTGAAAAATCAGGTGACCTGTTATCTATCTTTCATAGGTTACTTCTTATTCCCCCCTTCCGATAAATGTTGAGATTTTGCCATGGCATGCATGTTATTTGTGCCAATATTTAATTTTCACACACCAAGATAAATTATGTGCGATCATGTGTGCTAAACTTTCGGCAAAATCCTGCTTTCTATTGTTTAAGTTATACTCCGTGTTCTATGAAATAAAGAAGCACCAACATAGCAGCACCCAAAACTGCCTCAGGGCTGATCGAACAATAGCTGATGGTGGGAAGTTTACAGTTCTAGTGAGATGGTATGTGAACTTGTCTGCCCAAGAAAGTTAACCTTTGATATCACTTTATACGTGTTATATCGATGTTCCTGATTGATGTGGACTGCCTCAATGCAATAAAACGATGTTCCCTCTTGTAAATTGTTAACTGATTGCTCAGCATTCTAAACAATGCTAAAATGAGACTTACTTAAATACATACTCTTTCTTGTACTTTAGTAGTATATCTTATGCAATTTAAGAATGCCTATGTAACATAAAAAAATTGCCCTAAAATTTTGCATATTTTAAAATGAAAATAGCATGTTACTTTTTGAAATTCCATAATATTTATCAAACATTTCAAATTGAGATGCACTAAAATTAGATTTAATTGTTCTGTGGTGAATGAGAGCTTCAGAAACATCAATGCGGCTATTCCTTAATTTTGTGCTTCCATTTGCCATTTGCCATTTGCTCCCATTAGGCCACCTCATCTACCTCACGTTCAAGAGGTCCCAAGTTTGAATCTCGGTCAGGGTGAGTTATCTGCATAAGGTTTTTTCTGTGGTTTTCCCTTATCCTGAAAGATGAATGTCGGGTAACTAAACTTTATGGGTCCTGGGATCATAGAGTGAAAATTGATATTAACATTAATTCATTCAGGGTGTTGATAAGGTTCTTGGTTTCAAGAGTTTATTATTTTTCAATGTTATTAAATATATGCTGTACATAGATATATTGAAATACATGAAACCAGTTTTAAATCCTGCTTTTAATAATTTTGCAATCCCTGAGGACATTAAATACACAGATATGACTGCTGAATGAACCACAGTTTTCTGGCAAACATAATTCTACACGACCCATATGTTCCGCAACACTGCTTTTTATTGTTGCTGGTGCTATTTCGGGATTAAAATCAGAAATTATATCTTTGAGTTCTTGTATAGAGGGTGGATTGCCAATATACATTCTTTTTCTAAAATAACTTGAAAGACAGAAATCTGGGAAAGCCAGATGAAGAAACTTGAGGCCATAAATATTTGTTAATGATTTGATTGCTAAAACATTTCTGTAACAGATCCAAGATCTCATTTTCAGTATGACAAGTAGCATCATCTTGTTGATACCAATTTTTATTTTTGGCATCTTCCAACATAGTCACAAACTGTTACATAATATCCCTGAGGAGGACACTTTTCAACCATTTCTTTCATTCACTGTGTGGATATCTCCTACATGGTTGTTAAAGGAAATTAATCATTTTTAAAAACAACATGAAGTAATGCTGACTCTACCAGTGCATACAGCCTTCAGGTGCTGCTGTTTGAGAATGACTCTTATGAGTAAATTGTAAATTATTTTATTATCCTAACAGTCCAGAAATTTGCTTCTCTTAAATTAATCATGTTGTTAAAAAAAAGTTAAATTTCTTAAAGAAACCACCTCCAAAGTTATATCTTCTGAATAAAAGTCAACCAAAAATGTCTGGAGAAATGACAAATCTGATGTACATTTATATGTCATCCTGTATTATAAGTAGCCAATCACTTGGATGGTGCTAAAATTTACAAGTTTTCCTCTTGTTTTCTTACAGTTTCCATTACCACACATGAAACAAAAGACAGATAAAGGAGATATATCTACCATAGAAGAGGAGGTTATAAAGGATTACTGGGTAGTGGAAGATATGTATTCATTTGAAAATGTTGGGTTCTCCCATTCTGTTGCTGGAGTGAAATACCTGGCCTGTGCTGATTGCGAAGTGGGTCCAATTGGATGGTTTGATATTGCAGCAAGAACCAGTTATGTAGCTCTGTCAAGGGTCCTACATGGTAATGGCTAAAAGTCAAATTCTGCATATATATTGGAGCACAGAAACTTAACTGGATTAACGTCGTTCATGGCTAAAATATGAAATGTACCAAAACTTACCTTTTAGAGTTATGTAGAATATATCATGGAGCATTTTGTGTGCTTATATTTTATGTTAAGGAAAAACTATCAAAAGAATGCTTAATAGTTTCCTACAGGATCTTAAATCTTTTATGTATAATCAGGTATAGAACACATAGAATCACAGTTATTACATAATTTTTTTATGAACAACTTGGTCTTAAATAGAGTTAAAATCCTGAACCTGTCCATTATAAAGACAATGTGTCGAAAAAGAACTTCACTAGTACTTCAATAAACATAACTCATATATATCCTGCTGTTGATTTGTTTATAACAAGATTATTTATTGATTGATGAAAAGAAGTCCTTCCATAGTTTTAATTTGAATCTATTTTAATGAGAGAATTTAATGAATTTTGTAATTAACTGATAAAAGAGCACAATTTCTTTATAAACTAATAAAGCTATGTTATGAAAATAAAAATATTGGTAACAAACAATAAGAATGTTTGTACCTAGCTGCACACTCATCAAGAGAAGCATTCATAAATTGAAACTTGGTAAGCTTACCATCTCAGAAGGATAGAAGCTTATTTACAGTTCTAAGCATTGAGAAGCTTGTACTTGATTGACTAAGTATGACGAGACACTACATCTCTGAAGTTCTTCCAGAAATCTAGTTGGCTTATTGGAGATCTTTAGCTAATGCTGCTAATGTCCATACTGAGGACAAAGGAAATGGTTGCTGTTTTTTTATTTTGTAACATTAAGGTAGGGTCAGGTCTTAGGCCTGGGAGTACATTTATTGCATTCGAAAATAAAATTTCTGCTTTATGAACACAGATAGCTCAGTGTCCTTTCTGTTTTGTATCCAAGTCTTTTCTCTTTAGAATGGTAGACATAAAATAATCTTTATTTAGATTATCAAATTAGCAATTTAGTTCCATGTTATGTTTCACAAATAATTAGTAACAGAACTTAGTTACTTGCTGGAAGCAAAATTAATTTTATTAACAGAATCGGTAGATAATGTTTCAAAATTCATAAAGAACTTTCTGTTCTTTCTCATAAAGGGTTCCTTACAAATTATTTTTTCTGTGAATGTTCTTGGTCTATGGACAATCAGTTTATCAGTTTGCTTGTATTAATGTGTATAAAATACTGTTAATCTGCAGCTTCCAATTACATATAATTTTATTATATTTCTCTTAGTGGGAAGATATGGTGAAATAGTTAATAAAATGAGATTGATTATTCAGAACATGCTTTTGAAGATCTTTACTTCTTCATCAGATGTCTCAATTTATTAATTATATTTATTATTTACGGTACAAATGGATCATGGTCTATAGAATTTATATTAGATGTTATAAATCCTGGAATGCATAAATTGTAATGCAGTGGGTATTTGAGAAATTAAGCAGTATTCTTGGAAATTCTGATTTTATTGTTATTTAATAGAGGATAACTATATTTTTGACTTTACAGTTACTTTGTGCATTTTTAGGGTTAAAATGCATTAAATGGTTTTTGATTATAAACTTCTGAAATGTTGGTGTAAGTAACAAGCAATGATAATAATCTGTTTAAGTTAGGTTATATGTTCATATCTTATTATAATCATCTTTGATAAAGGTTATTTTCTGTAAATCTAAAAGTCAGATTACTTTATTTTTATTAGCTTTATTTAATAAATAATTTGATACATTTTTTATTATGGTATTGTAATGTTATAGAATATGTTGCAATACTACACTCAAAAGATGGTAAACAAGTGAAAACAAATTTCCTCTTTATTGTGGATGCTATGTGTCCATTCAGTATTAGTTTACAATAATAATCAGTATCTCAAAATGAAAGACAGCTTAGTTACTGACTCATGGAGTTGTTAAACACTGACAGTAATTTGGAACTAACATGAAAAAGTAAAACATTTGCTAAACCATTTAGAAAATTTTTGCCCTTACTTACTTCGCTTAAATCCAACATAAATTGAGATATATAAAGCAAAGAGTTTTAAGTCAATAAAAATGGTTAGTTATAACATTTAAAATATTAGTAACAAGAAAATAATTCTGTTGTAGCAGTACCAAGCAAGGAAGGTAATAACTTAGAGAAAGAATACTATTATTATTTTTGCTTGAAGACCAAAGGCTGGTCCACATTTGCCCAGAAAGGAATACACCACACATAATCAATTGGGAATGGGAATAAAGTACAATTCCTAATTTTAATTGATAAAAGTAAATTCATTAGTTTGCAAACCTAGTCTATAATGATAAATGAAGACACAAAGTGAAAGACTTAAGCACTTTGAGTTTTAGGTTCACAATAAATTGGGGCTGGCAGTAGGAAGGCATATAGTTAGATATCAATAATAATATGAAAAATTATTGCACATTTATGTGTCATTTATTTATAACACAATATATTTTCATCTGCTTACAATTCAAGTAACATGCAGCTTTGAGATGTCAATGTTCTAAAATGGTAAATAGTTCAAATTAATTGAAAACAATCAACACAGTGAAGCAATTGAATAAATTTACAAAATACTTGAGTAATACATTTACATTAGCTGTCCAGCTTCACTTATTACTTATTCTCAGCACACATTTTCAATGCTATTGCCCCTATCATCAACCGCGTATTGACTTTTCAGTTTTTGGTTGGGCTTAGGTGAAGTACCTATTCAGTTCCAATGTGTAAGGACTATGATACAGTTAAGCACAAAATTAATATAATTTTGAGTCGAATTAGTACTCAATGCTCCATTTATTGCTAGTATTTACCTAGAAAATGTTTCATTAAGAGCTTCCTAACATCATCAGCTGTTTTTGACTAATGGATGTTGGTTTGGTGAACTCCTTGGAGGTTATAGGGGCGTCTCTGTTGGTATCTTGATGAACGAGACAGAGACTACCGACAGAGACGCCCCTATAACCTCCCAGGAGTTCACCAAACCAACATCCATTAGTCTGCAACAGCTGATGATATTAGGAAGATCCTAACGAAATGCGTTCCAGGTAAATACTAGCAATAAATGGAGCATTGAGTACTAATTCGACTCAAAATTATATCACCCATTCAGTGCTTTTTGTTCCCCAGATGGAACTGAATGTTTTGACATCATCTTCTGGGATATCAAAGTTTATAAGGAATTTCTCATATTTTTTAATGGAAATCTTTTCACGTGTAAAATTCATTATGATTTTTATAAATGGATTTTTTTCTTTAATTTCGCTGTTTCACTTCTAGAAGTAGGCCTCAATACTGACTTATTTAGATTTGGTGATCTCCCAATGCTCTGTAAATATGGTGTCCACCTTTGTTTATGTTTTATTCTTATAAATGTTGTTGCAGTTTGTCAATTTATTTTTGTAGATGTCTGACTTTTTTCTATCAGTGTTTTTTCCTATTGTACTGATGAGGTTCTTAGAACTTTACTAATTGTAGTATTTTTAGTTAATGTCCAATTTTGTTTTGTTTGTTGTAAGCCCAAGATGAAATGTGAATTTATTGGTTTCTGGTAATGTAGATAAAGGAATGGTCTAATTGATGTACTTTTTTATTTTGTGAATTTGTCTATCAGCCATTTATTGTTTGAAGACATTGTGTTTCTACTGGGATGGTGTATTCTGAGCTGTTTAATGATACCTAAACGTGTCCATGTGCTAGGCCACTTCTTTGTGTACTTTGTATCTGAAACTTATGGCTTTAATGTAGTTATCTCTGTCCATTACTTTTCTGTATATAAGAAATTCTGTTTTGCCATTGTTCATTACTTTTGAATCTTGAAAGGCGAATGCATGATTGATTTCTGTTTGTTACCATGATTGGATTGAATCTTGTAGATCTAAGCGTTTCAGTGTTTCAAAAGGTCCAAATAAGAACTTCACTAAAGTCCAACCAGGAACTGACAATTGACACCCAGCTGATGATGGGCACAATGATGTTTGAATATTTTGTGATAAATGTTGTAAGTGAAGATGAATAGCAAGTGTAGAAAGTGACTCAGTTAAATGGTCAAACTTTTTAGAAAATGATGCTATTATTTTTAAACTGTCCTTGGAAGAACCAAAATGCAAACTTGTGAAGTAAATGCACTTTCAAAAATTGCTCTTATTTTGTCTTTGCTTACAGGTAACAGCTTATTGCTGTGAATACAGCCGTTCACAATAAGATTATGTTAAGTTTATTAATCACAAGTATGTAATTACAAAATTACAATAGGCTTTGTCAGATTTTGTATCCTTTTTTATTTTCACAGCCTAACATTGATCATTAATAAATATACAATATATTATATGCTATGATATAAGTAATTCAGATAAAAATCTATTTAATTGTTCAGATTCTTGCAGGCTTTATATATGTTATTTATATCTGAAGCTTTAATTTACATGTGCATCAGGAAATGTAATAGAAATGTCTTATTCCAATTATTTTGTGATAAATTATACTAGCTGTGATTAGAAAGGGGAATGACAAAGTTGAAATTGGACCAGTCTTCCCATTGCCAGATTATTGAAAGTTTCCTATTGGTTGTATATGTTGACATTTGAAATCAGGTGTTTTAATCTCTGTCCTGCTTCCAGGCTGTTGTGCACTGAACTTAACTAATTTGCATATTATCAATACAGTCCACCTTGATTTGAATGACAGTGAATTTGTAATACAATAAAACTAATAACTCTATTACATTCCATTCATTTTCTGCAACTTACAAACCAAAGAGCATATTTTGTAAGAAATGCTGTTTAAATTATGAAAACCAAACATCTCTGATAATAAAGCTGCAGCTATAAATATTTAGTGCAATAATGGACATTTTATAATGTCTGCACACTTGAACAAGAAATGAAAATGTACTCACATTGAAAAGAAAATGAGTTAGATGGTCTCTAACATTCATCATTGAGATATTTATTTTCAATAAAAACTCCTTTTTAAACAAGAACAACTGAATTTACATTTTAGAACTTATTTGGTTTGTTTGAGAAAAATACAAATACAAATAGAAATGTGAATAGAGGTAATGTGTTTGTGAATAATATAATTTATAAGAGCTGTGTACCCCATCTAAAATATTTTTCATTATAAATAAATTGTTCAATTATGTTGTATAGCAGTCATGATGTTGCAAGTTATATATCCCAGTTCATCATGTATTTAAAAGCATCAGAAAGCTTTTGTGATCAATAGATAGAAATGAAATTGATTGCTTGCCATTAATTAAAATTTATTTTTTAATGAGTTAGTGTGGTTACACCAGTAGTTGACCAGCTAGTACTCAGTGATTTCAAAGTTTTACTTTAAATGCTGGATAAAATAAGGAAAATGTGTCCATACTCAAGTAATCAAAGAAGAAACGCTGATTGATTGTGTAAAGAAATTAAACATATTAAATTCTGTCATTGAGGAAGCAATTTATGAAAATGCTTTTTCAGTAATTTATCATGTTCAAATAATAGTAAATTACACATAAATTATGAGCTAAGTGAACGTATGTAAAGGATGATAGCTAAGATTATATAAATAAAAAAAATGATATCTCACTGCCTACAGATCTTATAATACTCTTATAACATGGCAACTTGCTTCTGAGCTAGTTTTATTTATATACATAAATATATGCACCTGTGATGTCATGTGCTTAAAGCAAAGATACTATAAAGTCCCTATAAATTTGAACTTCCAGTGCTTATGGACTGTTTTAACTACACTGCTTCAGGCGACATCATGTTTCCTGCATATCCTACAGGCACTCAAGATAGCACCAGAGCAAATCCAAACAGCAGCTAAAGCCGAGCTCTATAACACATCCTACTTAGAGCTGATTGGCTCTTAATTTACACCATACTCCAATCGCAAACCACTTCTACCCTGGTGCAGCAGGTCCTGCGTCCTGAAACACAGGAACTGAGGAGCAACATGATTCCTTCTACTTTCTCTGCAGTTAAAACCTATTGAGGATGGGCATGCAGTCAAAGCATTCAGGCTAAACCTCAGTATTCTAGCAACCATGGACTGACTAGCAAATTGTAATTTATAAAGTTCTTCTTAATTTATTAGAAAAGTATAAAATGTGCCCAGTAGCTTAATTGGGTTCTAGGAGGTTCCTGCACATTAGGTCCAAATGGGAGCCCTAAGTGCAATTCCCAAATGTGAATTCCCAGTTTTAAATCTTATATATTCATTACACAAAATTAGATTTAACACGCATTAAAAATTCTGCATGTATATAATGCTTAATTTTGTATATTTTAAGAACAAAGGTATCAAATAATGAGTTTTAATAATTTAGCTTTAACTGTGTAAAACAGAGAGCACTTATTTATCATCACAATAAAGTCAATATAATCAGAACTTAATGTTTTAAATTTAAGGTGTTGCCAGACTAAAATAATCATGCTTTTCAAAATAAAAATAACTTGGTCTTTCAGGATAAATCAGTTGAGCTTTTTATAATAGAAATAGCATTTAACTGTAGTAAGCATTATTATAGTAAATGAAAACTTTAAAACGACAATTTAAAGTAACAAAAACAAAGATGAAGCTTAGAAAAGCTGGAAGCTCAAATTTCCCTTATAACAGGAAAATAAATTATTTTATAATAGTAAAAGAAAATAATTAAATTTTAGTGAAAATGTTCTTTCTTCATTGCACTTGGACAAAGAAATCACTGATTTTATTAAAATTAATTCATTATTCCCTTTAATTTCTGTTGACTAACCATTTAGATCTTCATGTATAATAAAAATTCTGAGGTAATTTATTATCAGTTTCAATTTAGAAAATGATCTCTCAGCTTGGCAGTATAATAGGAAAGTTAAGAATATATAGCAAACAGTACGCACGGTGGAATTTGCAGAAGTTCCAGAATTATGTTCAATTGATAGATTATCAAGCTGTTTCACATTGTCATGTTTTTAATACTAGATCTAAAATAACTTTGATTGTATCTGTGAAATAAAGAGCTGGGAACATTTTTTACGCAAATGTTTCAGATTTTTTTATCCCCCAATCATTACAGAAGCCAAAAAGAAGGCTTGATTTAGCCTATATGCATCTACTACTATCAAGCCCTTCAACCATTTGTAAAGTTGTAGTACATAGCATCAATAATGGGATAATAGAAGCTAGAGCTGAAGGTAGTGCATGTGTTTTGTGGATAGACAAATTGCATAGCAGTCTGCCAAATGTGTAAACATACTGATGACAAAGGATGCACTGTGAATGCCCACTCAAACACTGTCTCACCTCTGTTTTATTTCATTTCTCAGAATAATTCATCACATATAATTTACAGAAATAATAAGGAATAATTTTAATGAAATATTCATTTGATGTGTAATTTGTTATAGAACCTTTTTACCATGAAATCCTGAAATATTTTTGAGCAGCTACTTTTATTGGGGCTCCTATTTAGGTGTCCTGATACAGTGCACTGGTTGCACCAGCCAAGCTACATCCTTGAATGTGTTACAAATAGAATAAAAACATGCCATTACTCATCTCTATGGTGTGAAGATAGTCTTTCTGTCTTATGTTCAAGAGGTACTGGTTTGAATCTTGTTCTTGAATAAGGCAATGGACCCTGGGCTAATTTTAGCAGCATTTCACCCACTTTATTCATTATATGATATGACTTATGTTGGAGGAAGTTAAGGGGAAAAAAAAAGCATGTTAGAGTTACACACTCAAGAAATAAATTTATCAATTGGTCCTGGTCAACTACTGAGAAACCATCCTACCCTGCAATTATAATGCCACATCATGTTTAACACAAATTTGTTTGGATAGGTAGAGTCAACTGAACTTATTTTATAGGTAAGGAAAAAAAGGAGTTTGCAGATTGTACTTTTTTATTTTTATTAATACAGTTCACAAAAGCTCTGTACTAATTTTGTAAAAGATTAATGTGCTATATATTTTTGAATAGTTAACATAATTAAAAGAGCAAAAGCTCTATATATTCATAATCCGTTGCACATACGTATCTCTTCTGTATATCTGTGTTTTTCTGTGGGTTATTTCTTTTTAATTTTGTGTATTGTAGCCCCTGCTGAAAAAAATTTATTTTTCTGGAAGAGATGTCAAGTTAAGTATTTAAGATATCAAATGATTTAACCAGATAAGAAAGTATGTTAGAAAATATTTACTTTGCTTATAATATAATAAAAATTGTTCTGTAATAATCATTACCATGGAGTTCTTGGACAGCATTAGCACAGACATTTAGTCATTGTTCACTGTCAAGTGAGTACTTTAACAAATAAAACAACGATATATCTAAATTTCATTTAGAGTGTATAAATACTATATTAAAATGAAATATAATTTAATAAATATACTAGTTTAAATAGGTGAAAACATATTTTAAAGATGCTCTTAGGTAAAGTAAATAGTTCTCTCTTAAATTTCTCTAATATCTAGAGATGTAACCATGTTTGACTGCAGTTTTTTGTCTTTGCTTACATAATCACATTGGTGCTAAATAAGGGCATTTCTGAGCAAGTAGTTTTCAGTGTAGTATGTTCTGTTATTTGCTGACAAGAAAAGAAGTGAAATCATGCATAAATTACCTTTATGTGATAAATGTTTCTGGTACTTCAAAAACTTTAGTCCCTTGAGATGTAATTAATGTTTTCTTTGACCATCTAAGGGTTTACTTCAATGTCTTTGTGTACTTGGTGTAAGAAGAAGAATTGTATGCTTTTAAGTGCAGAACAAGTATACCTTCCTGTCCATCCATTAGATTTAGACAGAGTTAGTCAAAACGTTCTAAGATCAATCACTGCAATTTAGCAGTACTTTTCATACTTTAGCAGATTATCATGTAATGTCTTATCGTGCAACTCTTGAACTTTATAATTTGAGATGAAGCCAGTACTGAAGATTAGAAATATAAGGCTGTGAATCAGGGACAGGTTGAGAAAATATTTAGAAGTGTAATCACCAAACCAGGGATGCATTGGTAGCTTGGTAGTTTTGGACCCATAACAAGGAGAGGAAAAAAAAAAAAAATATGTGAAAGCGACAATTCAATTACTTGTTTTAACCTTTTACAGCTCTGCAAGATTTCAGAAGGAATAATCACTTGCATTTTCTGTTTGAATTCAGAAAGTTTGAAGATGCTAACAAAAACGAATAATTCCTTTATTACTGAATGTCTTAAGAGCCTTCCATAACTATTCTAAATACTATAAGACTTATGCTAACAATTTTGAAAATGTTTTTGTGTGTAAATGAAATAAAGAATACTTTATTTCTCATTTTATAATGTAATTAAAATTACATTTATATAATGAATACTAATCTTGTTTGATTTCAGAATCCTGTACACTTTAATACTTGGAGAATTTAATGCATGGTAGCTCAGCTAGAGCAATGAAACAGAGATCAAAAGATCCATGGTTCAAATCTTGGCTATACTATCAAGTTTTTCCACCTTTCCAAATGTTGTCCTACACTCACCTTAATGTGAAAGAACAATTAATTTCCATTTAACATCCTAGTTATTTATTTTTAGTAGAACCCCCCCCCTTATTTTTTATATACCTGTAAAGTTAAAAGACTTATTGAGTAATATTTTATTAAAACTTAAAATTTCACTCATACAGACTATTAAAAACAGGAATGTCCCAGCTATTGCTGAAAATGGGGCTTGGGGCAGTCCTGAAAAGGTTCCTATGTTTAATAGTTGATGTGAGTGAAGTTGTATGTTTTAATAAAATATGACTCAGAAGCTTCACTTTTAACAGTGCTTTTAATCATAACAATTTTAATACCTTTAGTGTTTCAAGCTAATCCTGTCCATTATTCCTTTTCTCCCTGTTCACATATATTTTACTTCAATCCTCACTTGTATGGCTTAAGTCTGCCTTTAATAATTTTTCTCTGCCATTTCTCTCGTACTTTACCTATATAGTTGCCAAAACTTTTCAGAAATATTTCCCTGCTAATTTCAAAAGTTTTTAAATTTGTAACTTCTAATTTTTAAGTTTATCCCACTTCTTCCCTCCATGCTTTAATTTCCATTGTACTATGTAAGTTACTATCTTTATTTCTGTGCAATGGACACAGTTCTGAGTTAGTCCACTTACCCTAATGGTTTTGCCTATGTTAATCCTTTCCTTTCAGCTTTATTACAGATATCACCATTCCTTTAAGCCATAAAATATTTGTTGGTTTTTCATGTCTTCTGTACTTATTTTAACTTTGCTCTCTAAATCTTTGTTAATTTTTATCCATGTTCTAGCCCAGCTGTTTCTCTTTCATAATAATTTAACCTAGAAATATGATCTAGGTAACTTATGACAGAAAGCTACTCATTCTTTCATCTTGCAAACAGTAAGCATTTAATTTCTGTCCTGTTATGAGCAATACCTGTTTTTAACATTCTTGCATTGTAACTTTACTAATGCCTTCTAAATTTTGTGGTCCTCCCTTGTGAGAATTGTTCTTTAACAATTACACTATTAGGTAGCAATTCTTGGAGTATATTGTATTGCTAATATTGTATTGCAAATAATTTACTTTTAGATACATGCTTAAAGATTGACCAAAGTTTATTTATAATTCTGTTCCATATAGTGACTCCTCATGGCAGTTTAAGGTTGGGTGTCTGTGTTTTCCATCATCTATCAATGAGTTAAAACTCACATATAGTTGGAAACTTCCAGTATGCATTTAATAAACATTCCAAGCTTCCAGGAAAACCAACCTAAACAAACCTCTGGCATCTCCTAATTCTCTGATATTAAAACAGTTCTAATGGAGTTATAAATTATATAGTCAGTGAATAAATGAGTTTGTACAAAATTTGCAATTGTATTCAGAAATAAAATACAGTAAAACAATCAAACATTAATACAATACAATGCCTTGGCCACAAAATTTAGTAAGTTTGATCAGGAGACACTAACTAAATTGTAACCTGTTTTCAAAACAAATGTGGGAGCCTCAATCCTATAATATATACTAACAAAGAAGAGCAATAAACTTCTGATATACTGTCTTTCCTTTAGGTTTCAGGCTATTTTTGTTGGCATTTTAGCACCACTGCATCCCTGTAATAAACTGTATGATAATATTAGCTTGCATGAAATGTAACCTTACATAGAGTTATAAATTTATTTTAGGGAGCAAGTGCAATATTTCTAGCATGATGTAGGTGACTTCTTGGTATATCTTTTATCTTCTAAGCACCAAATACAATAATGTATTTAGCAGCAGCATACATGACTCAAAAACATATGTTATAAATGTGATTATAGATTCAGTTCTGTTAGTGCCAGTAAAAGGAGGTGTTACATTCTATGTCATGCATATTAATTGAAAAAGAATTGCTGTTAAATTAACATACATTTTTGATTAGAAGAAAGCAATACCCATTAATGCCATCCTCTTGGTGTAAATGTTTGTTCTTTGATACATGAAGTGGTAAATTCAGGCTTAGTGGAAGATTGTGGATCTTATTTTTTCTGTTGTAAAAAATGTTTGGTGTGGCTTCCTTTCAAAAGTGAAGCTAGTGTTGACATAAAAAACCTTACACCATAAGGAAGAGGGTTTTTGAGCAAAATTTGTCATCTATTTCAAGCCCAACATCTACCCTAGAACCATCTAGTAGATGTTGAGCTAGTCATTCATACTGCAGACTTTGAGGTGACAGACAAGCACTGGAGCTCAACTGATTGTAAAATCTTAGAAACTATTTGTATTGGTTTATTAATACTCGTCACTTACTTGTTTATATTTATGAGAGACTAGTTTCAAAGGCATCGTTCTCCATTTTCAATCTCTTTCCAGTTGGCAAATGCCTTTGAAACTAGTCTCTCATAAATACATACAAGTAAGTGATGAGTATTGATAAATCAACTACAAATGGTTTCTGAGATTAATTTTGACGTCACTGTTACTAAATTCCTCCAAACACATATGATTGGAAAATATTAATTGGAGATTCCAATACTTCATAATTGGAGTGATAAGAAATCAACCAGTTGATCATTAATACAAGCAGTAGACTATTATTCCATTCAAAACACTGGCAAAATATTTGAAATCTTTATAAAGCTGTGACAATGCACCTAATGAGCTGTATGAATTCTTAAACAATGACAACTACTTTATAGCATTCTGCAGTAGAGTTAGCATTTATGATAGGTGCTCCCTAGTCTTCAATTTTTAAGATTAATTTAAAATTATAGTCATATAATAGTAACATGAATCTTAAAATGTCAGTAGAAGGTGATTATAATTCTTGAGGATGTCAGAATTTAATAATAATAATAATAATAATAATAATAATAATAATAATAATAATAATAATAATAATAATAATAATAATAATAATAATAATAATAATAATAATAATAATAATAATAATTAATATTAATAATTAATATTAATAATTAATAATACATTTCATGTTAGATTGTAAAATTACTTGAAAAAAGCTGAAAATTAATCTTTTTCTATTTATAATATCTTTTTAGCTCATTCTGTATATTTTGTGGTACACTTACATGGAAATGAATATAATAGCAAAGTCTTTTGTCTGTACTATAATGTTCCTGTATAAAAACTTGTGCAAGAATTTGAGTATTGACTAGCAGGAAACAAATAAGATATAGTTTAAGAAAATAATATGTTACATAACAGAACATAATATCTAATGAATGATGGTGTGGAGCTTTTAGGAGTAAAAACATAAGCACAAAGAAAATGGTTTTGAGTAAAGTACCAAGCAGTTGCATTAATTTTGAATTTTTTTCCTGTACATGCCTAAATAAGAACTAGTAGATGATACTACCACATTATAAATTTAGTATGTTGATTTGATTTCACCCTTGGTGTGAAAAATCGACCACATATAGTTTTATCAATTAGAATTGTTTATTTAGGCATGCATACCAAATTGAGCTACAGACAAACTTGATCTTTATTTCTTTTATACTTTTTTGAAGTCCTATGTAAAGTGATGAATGATTAAAAGTGTCATATCATTAACTTTGATAGAGTGACACAAGGTTTTACTCCTGAACAGTTCAAGTAGGTCCTGATTAGTTAGAAGACAAGTATGTGATGGAAACTGAGCATTTAAAAATAAAATAAAATGTAAAAACTTATGTTTTAGATTATGGTTTTCTTTGTATCTAAAATTGGCATTATGATTGTAACTGACATCCATTTGAATTTGTAGTAACCTTCTACCTGATATGTGCAGAAGGTAATAAAGAGGAAGAGTTGCTGACTATAAGAAAAGTGCCAAAAGATGATACATATATCTTCAGACATATCAATTTTTATGTTTAGCAAATGATTTTCAACTTCCTAAAATGTATTTTATGTAAAACTTTTGTGTAAGTGATGTCTGCACAAAAAGCCCAGGAATTTGAAAGTATAAAATTTAATGCTTTCAAGAAAAGTAACATTGAGTTCTGGAATAACTCTATTAAGTAAATATTAGAGAGTTTGAATGTTGTTAATTTACATTGTTTACACTTCATACCAGTAAGTGCCAGCTGAAAAAAATACTTTTATTTGGATGGCAGGCTGTGTAGTGAATTGGGAAACTCATTTGATTAAAGAGCTTAATTGATATAGTACTACAAGTTTAGTTGATTAATGTTGTGTCGAGGATGATAACAGACATGAATAAGATAACTAGAATACTGCCCTATAAACAACTGAAAAATATTGTAAACCCGGAAATTTACAATTTTCTTTAAAGGAATGTGAGTCACATATTGTATCAAAATGCTAATAAAACCACTAAACAAATTAAAAATTTTAGTTTCAAATAATTTGTTATTTATCCTAAACTTTAAGGACTTTGTTTGAAACAAAAAAGATAACATTTTTGTCTCATTGCCATCACTACAGTAAATATTTTACCCTAACAGTGATTTTATATAATTAGGTCCAAGATGTTTTGGAGTTATAAAGCACTCTAAGACAAATATTTAACTAACCACAAATCTGCAATGGTATTGAATAGATAGTAAACAGTCGTAACTTACAAAAAGTTGGTTGGCATCTAATGTTTAGACAATGAAGCCATTCGCTCTCTCACACTCCAGTATTTTGATGCTATGTGACTTTCAAAAAGCAGACAACACTTTTATGCGACTAAGTATAAAGTGATCACTTTTTAGTAAAGAAGCAGAAATGCATGAACTCAAATTATTAATTACTTATATCTTTTACTCATAATCTCATAAACTTAAAGTCTGTAACAAGCAGTAATTATGTTTGTGCCATAACTTGAAAGATCACTGTAAAAGCAATTGGCATTTTAGTAATTAGAAATGAATTAAGAGCTGGTCAAGTCATCAGTATAACAATAAGTTCTTTTAAAATAGGAAAACTTAAGATAAAAAAGTGCTTAAAATATTAATAAGTGTACATCATGCATAGAATAAACACTTAAATGATGTATATTTTTACCAATTTCTTTCTGACAGCATGAAAATTAGACAGGATATAGGTGTTGCAAATAGATGACCTAATAGTTTTCTTGAGTATTTTATGATCATACTGTTTATAAATTCCTGGGCTATCTAACTGTAAACCTTTTATTGTCATAGCAGTAACATTTGTGAAATCTCTGAATTTGCTTTACTCATAAACATGTTGATTAAAAATAAATTAAGTAGACTGTATTAAGTGTAATTTTTGTGAAATTAATAAAGCCAATTAGTGTATTTATCTGCAAAATAAATAGTTATAAATGAAGCGCAGAAAATTTTGTAATTTTTACCCTCCTTATGAGAATGAATCTGTCATGTATATAGCAACGGTAAACGATTGTTTCCAGGCGAAGATTACGAGTGAGACCGAACAGCTTTACAGTGCCATGTTTCTAGAAACAAATGAAATTTGTTTATATTTTGCAGCCATTTTCTAATGTTTTGCTAGACATGAGTTTGTTTTATTTGCTCTAATAGTTTGTTAATTAGAATCATTTAAAAACTTTAATGTTCACTCTAAAGTAAATTTAAAGGCTTTTATGTTCACCCCAAAATGAATTTGATCAGATTAATTTGGCCATGATTCTTTTATGATTTTAGATTGTCATTAATGCCTAAACAATGAGAAGATCGACTTAGAAATGCATTTGGCAAAGATATCTCATCTAAGACTCAAATTTATAATTGATGTAGCAATTCAAAAGAGATCAGTTTCATCTAATGAGGAATTTCTTGAAAGATGTTAAAGAACTAGAAAATCGAGGGATATCTTATGACTCAAAGTATAAACTTGGAAGAAGCGTAGGGACAGTGAAGCACAAATTAGTACAAAAGTGAATCGAGAATATATTGACACATTGCTTCACTCACACTGTTTATTCACAGGACATGTTAGTCGAGTATCAGCTGATGATAGGAGCAAGAGCTCTTGAAACATGTCCTGTGAATAAACAGTGTGAGTGAAGCAATGTGTCAATATATTCTCGATTCACTTTTGTACGATATCTTATGAATTTACTCAGACAGTATTGGGTATTATATGAGTCAAATCCCAAACATTTTACATTAGCAGTTGTGAGAAAACTTTGTTCTTGATGCTCCTGCGTAAACTAACTCCTGATCAAAAACAGCAATGCATTGATTAGTGCATAAAAGCTCTTGAAAGCACTTCAGATGCGGTTTGGAGTATCTGAAAAGAAGTCATTGGCTAAATGGTTCTTTTAAACAGAACCTAAGCTTACAGAAGTTGAACACATTTGCAGTGTGAGTAAAACAAATTTTGCTATCGTTTGTTTGTTTGTTTGGGCCATAGTGCTGCTGTAGCATTACAAGATAATTGTACATTATTTTCAATTGCTACACAAATGTCTACTTATCACAAAATTTTGAAAAATTTTATGAAAAATATCTGAAAGAAAAATCCTTTTACAGATGACAACTCATTGTTGCACATACAAAACTATAACTAGACTGCGAACAAAATGCAGTTGGAGGCGTGGCTTACCAACACTGGAGTCCTCTAACTTTCTCCCTCTACCATCATTTTCGGTTGACTCTCCTCCATTGCACAGGCTGCACGGTCATCTGTTTCACACACTTTCGCATTCACTGTTAGATTCACACCGCATTTTCTTCTGAATCACTGCTTTGTTCCTCAGGGTTTAAAGAAGCTATGATTCTATCTATTTCTTGATCGATTGTGAGGACATGTCGAGGTAATTAATTTCTTTTAACTTTACACTGTCACAACACTTAACCCATTCTTCAACAGAGTACTCCGAAAACAATTGTCGGCACAATTCTTTTTTCTCCTTCAAGCTCTCGCCAATTTGTTGGCACGCAACTTTTCCCTTAATATCACCCCATGCCATTTCAATGGGGTTTAAGTCAGGGTGATAGGGTGGAAGGTGCAATGGAATGTGACCATGTTCATAAATAATGTTGTCAATGGCGAATCACTTCTCACGAGGCTTACTGTTGATAATCTCCAACAATTTTGCTTTCGACATTGCAGGGTCAAAATTGATACTGTGGTCCTCCATCCAGCGTGTCACTTCAGATTTTAAAGTTGCCATGTTTGGCTTCTTGTCCCTCTCGCTGTTGTGGTACTTAGAATTATCCATTACAATAATATTAGGGTGGGAAAGAGCTGGAAGAAGCTGCATTTCCAACCATTTTCGGAAGTTTTCAAAATTCATGGATTTGTGTTAGTCTCCTGAAGTTTGTCTGCCTCTAAAATTTAACAGTGCACCCTTCACAAATCTGTCCTCACCTCCACCAAAAATTAACAGTGCACCCTCGACAAATCCGTCCTCACATCCACCATGAACAATAATTAATTTCTGCCCCATTCCATTGTTGAGTAGGTCCAAGTTCTTCCTCTGACTGCCACCACTTGATTAGTGAATGCGATTGTTGGATGTATGTTTCATCAATATATACAACATTCCATCCCTCTGCCCTGTACTTTCTGATGTCATTTAAATACTGTGTTCACCAAACAGCTATATCTGGCTGTTCTACCAAAATCTTTTGTATAGACTGACGACGACTCCATTTGACTCCCAGTTGTTTAAGCTTTCTTCGCAAGAACTCCCTTCCACAATCAAGGATTCTATCTTTTAGACTGTCTAAAAGTTTTTTTATTGTTGGCACCTCTTTGCATGGATTTTCTGACAAATAGCATAATCGGTAAATGGATCCACTTCAATTCTAGGTTTCTTTAGCTCTGATTTTCCATCTGGAGTGGAGAAATTCAGTGTATCCTTTGCAATGGACACTCTTCCCTCTTTTGAAATGTTACAGTTCTTGCTGAAACATCAGTTGCTTCACTTTACATTGACAGTACGTTAACATTTTGTATGTTAAATCTTTCTTTCATGTTCTTGAAATACTGGACAACATTATACACTATTTCACGAGCCTGACCTCTGAGTGGCCTCCCGGAAATGCAAGAAGACTGACAATTCATCTTTCTGGATGTTTTTAATACGCTTTGAAAATAAAACAGCATTAAAATACATGTAGAGTTTTGCGCTCTGTCGCATGCAGGAAGGGAGGGGTGGGAGTCACATGCTGCTTGGATGGTTAGGAGGGGAGAAGGCTCTGCTTGCGCATGCGCACACCGACCACATTTTGTTTGCAGTCTACCTGTAATACCTTTGTATTTAATTCCCCTAAAAGTCTGCATCAGGGATCCTTCACTGTACTACAATACCTACATCTTGCAATTTCATTTTGCTTCCAAAAATGATAGATAAAATGCATGGAATTATTGTTTTGTCATTAAATGAAGCAGTGGAACATTCATTGCTTTAAGGACGGTTTCATCAAATGCAAAAATGTATTGATGTTGAAGGAGAACATTTTTGAAAACAATATCATTTAATAATTGTTTCGCTTCACTGTGGTATTCCAATACAGTTAAATTTTGAAATATCATTTAATTTTTTAAAAGCTATTGTTTGATTACCAAAAGATATTTGGTGTTGCCTTTTACAATACTAGCTCAATCTATGTGAGTACAGCATTTAATGCTTCCCATTTTCAATTGCTAATACGATGTAGATGATTGAAGAAATGAAGTTAATAGTACTGTGAGTATGTATAGCATTACTTTGGATTCAACTAGCTATCTGAAAGGCATTAACTGTGACTAAAGTTTATTTTAGGCAAATCAATTTTGGCTGCCCAGTGTAAGTTTTGATGGAATTTCGGTGATAATCAGCAACTTGGATTTGCATTTACTTGAAAAACAGTATGTAGTTGCATAAAGTGCAAGCTGTACAGAGATACACAATTGTAAATAAAGTGCTGAGAATCCACATGTATCTGCACTAAAGTTAACATACATCTGTTTGGTTACCTCTGTAGCATGGGCGATAGCATGTCTGCCTCAAGTTCAAGAGGTCCCAAGTTCAATCTCAGTCAGGGTGAGTTATCAGGATAAGGTTTTTTCTGGTGTTATACCTGATCCTGAAAAATGAATGTCACATAGCTCTAAGCTCTAGGGATCTTGCACTCATTTGAGCATCATTTCACCCATTTCATTCATCATCCAATACTATTTATGTTGGATTATATAAATTAAAACAAAAAGTTCCTTTTTTTACAGAATAGTCCCTTTTCTGGTCCTGTTGTCCTGACAAAACCTTAATAGGATGCATAATAACCCTTGTTTTTTCAGAATACATCTATACTATAACTATTATCCACCTTTGTGAAGCACTCTTTGCCATACATTGAAAATGAGCAAGCTATTTTAGCATAGTAACATCAAGTGTATATGCCAATGCCAGTCTGCATAGTTAATTTCCTATATCTTATTACAATATTTAGTGTATACAACTTCATACATATTTAACATATATAGTATATAGCAAATACAAAATATTACATACTCCTCATTTTTATAGAGTTGCATTTTCCCATGCCCCATTATAGTTAATCCGAGTTGTGTATATAATGGAGCATTTTAAAACTTGTGATATAGATTTTTGTTTCCCTATATACCTCATACTAATTGTTCTCATTGCCAGTCTACATGTAATGCAGTACCAGTAAAATAATAGGTTAATAAAGACCTATGTTGTGAGCGGTGATGTTCCACCTTGGTTTTTAATCATGTCAGAAAGGAAGTATAATTTCACTCAGAATTGAAAAAATTATTCCATCTTGAGAGAAGTCATAATTAAAAAGCAACTTGACATGTATAATGTATCGTTTTGACTTTTTCAATTAAAATGGAGTTGTTCTGATATAGAACAATATATGAAAAAGTGTTCGTGGGTGGCTCTGGGATAGTGTGTGCCATGGCACTGCCTTAAATAAGGGAAGATGTACAATTTTAAATTATTTGTATATTGCTAAAGCAATCATGCTCACTATTCTCCTATACCCAGTCAATCAATTTATTGTTCACTATAACATAATACAGACATTTTATATTATGTTCTACAAACATTGTCAAAAAATTGTCATTCATCCTCTCTCTCTCTCTCTCTCTCTCTCTCTCTCTCTCTCTCTCTCTCTCTCTCTCTCTCTCTCTCTCTCTCTCTCACACACACACACACACACACACACACACACACTATATGTATATATACACACACAAAACATAATTATTCAAAATCATCAAAGTTGTCATCAAAATATTCATCTATACTGTAATAGCCTGTGCTTAACAGGCGTTTTAGTCAGTTTAGATTTAAACTTAGCAGCTGACAGTATTTTTTAGGCTTTCTGGAAGCTTATTAAATAGTTTTGGACCAAAGTATTGGGGCTTATGTTCAAAAAGTTTTAGCCTGTGACTACTATATAGCTCAAAATTCAACCTTAAGTTAACATCGATGTTATAAACATGTGGAAATGAACATTTTTATGTAAGTTAATTGTAATCTTCAAGCAAAAATGTAACACCCAAATCCACTGAAGATAATTCAACTGCCATGGTAAATTCAGTCTGTTTACAGAGGCTGATATTAGTATTTGAACATACACATGTTCACTAGTTCTATCATGTTTGTAATATGCAAAAAAGATAGACACAAATACTATTGTAACAACTTAGGCTTTCACGGCCAGTATCATTCCAGTAATATGTAGTAGTTTCCGGGCATACTGGATGTGGTCTAGTTGGAAAAACTGAAGTTCCTGACGTTTTGCTCGTATGTGTGTCGAGCATCCTCAGAGGACTCGTGGCAAACTGTTTGCCATGCGTTAGACATCAGACTGTTCAACACATTACCAGCTGACTTAATTTGTTTACCACACACAGCTTTTAAACGTCGACTCAGAGACAAATTGCTAGCCAATCCCTATTATTCTGTACAAGAATACTTTGAAAATATATCTTAAAAGCTCTAGGAAATGTTTGCCTTAATTAAATTACAGTCTGTAATGATTCACGATTTGTATTGATATGCATATACAAGTAGTTTTAAACTCTTTTAATGAATGGCCAATATGCATCTATGCTTAACTGTAATATTAGTTTTAAGCAAGAGTAATTAAGGAGGCATTTCATATATATATATATATTTAGATGCTATGTATGTGTCTTTTATTACCATAATTAGCTTAAGTTCGTGAATGCTGCATCTCATTGAATACCATGTTTATTATTTTATCCCTTGTCATTGTATATATTATTGTAAATATCTTTTGATGTCTATTGCTATACTTAGCTTAACGACAGTAAAATCCTTTATTATTATTATAAAGTCATGAAAAGCAACAAACGTATTTTCATTATAAGAAAGGAAATTGTTTACATCTGGAGATAAGTATTTGAACAGAGAATAGCAGTATTTAGTTATCTCCATTTTCTATAGATTAATGCTGGTAGTCTTTTGGGCGTTGACTGTACATGTTTTTTGGTTAATGCACAGCCCATATTTCACCACACTGAAGTTCTTTCAGATGGTCTTTACTTTTGATGTGATGTTTCCTAAAACAATCTTTGAACCATATTTTCTCTATTGGATTAAAATCTGAAAATTGGGGATTATCTTCTAAGTATTTTGTTGTTGTACATATCCAAAGCCTGGCCGCACTGTTGCTAAACAGTTAGACCGCTTGGCTCTCACCAAGGCGGCCCGGGTTCGATCTCAGGCAATAGCATGTGAGATTTGCGCTGTTATGGGTTTTCTCTGGGATTTCCGGTTTCACCTGCCATCTCATTCCAGCGGTGCTCCATCTTCATTTCATGTATCACCAGTGTCACTGCCTGCGGTGCTGCAAGTAGTAAAAACAGGCATTAATCACTACACGTTCAAAGCCTTACAATTTCAGCAGCATGCTTTGGATCATTGTCTACTAATCCTCTCTCTCTCTACTCGTCTTCACATTGTTCTCAAGGCTTCTCTTGTATTCAAGCTTATACAAGATTCTATCTATGAACATCAATTCTCCAGTGCCTGATCAAGCCATAAAGCCCCATACCATTATACTGCTGCCTCCATGTTTTACTATACGTACCATATTCTTAGGTTTCCATTTTGTATTTGGTGACCTCCATACTGTAACAAGTCCATTGCCCTTATTATAAACAGAATTTGCTCTCATCCGACCAGACAATGTGAACCCAGGCTTCTTTTGGCTTCAATTTGGCTGATAAATATTTAAGCATTAAAAGGGGTAATGTGTACATGATTTTTATTAATCTAGAAAAAGCATTTGATACCATTAACATGAAGATACTTTGGGGAAACTAATTAAGAAAGTGTGAGTGATTCATTTATAAGGAATACAAAGGACTTATATGCAAATAATGTGCAAAGGGAAGAATTACTGAAGGGTACAAGAATAATTCAGGGCTTTAGGGATGCAAACTTAGTTAAGTTCTATTTAATCTGTTTATAGATAATATAGAAGAGCTAGAAAAATTTAATAAGCATTCACCAATCACAATGATCAGGAAATAACAGGACTATTGTTTGCAGATGACCTAGTGGCAACTTTTATTTGAGTTTGTTTATTTATTTATTTACTTATTTATTTATTTCAATTTGCTCTTACAGGGCATTGCCCCAGTTATCACAGCATATGCTGTTGTAAAGCTATTGATGCAACTGGTAAATGCTGTAAAGATTTGAGGTTGAAAATAAACAAACAGAAATTAAAAATTAGATTTTTGAGAAAGGACGTAAGCTAAGTAAACATGAAAAAAGGGTACTGGGAAGAAACAGAGCTGAAGGTAGTGAGGAAAATTGACCACCTAGGGATATAACTCAAAAGCACAGGTGATTGGGGTGAATAGAAGAAAAAAGTATTGGCAAGAGTAATCAGAGCATGTGTAAGCAAAATAACAGAAATACGAATTTCATGGCTAGAAAGAATTTACAGCATGGTGTTAAAGGCAAGATGTTGATATGCAGCAGAGATATGTAAAGATATGAGCTGGAAAAATGCTGAGAAATTGAAATTTACAGGACATTTTTCAAAATAACACTGGGGTTTCTAGAAATCTACCAAATGGAGGAACTAGGGAGATTGCTGCTAAAAGATAAAATAGTAGAGAGAGCAATGAAATACTGGTTCAGAACAAAGCTATTAGAACAATGTTAGGCTATACAGGAGAAAATGGCGAAACGAGAAATTTGGATGCATAAGATACAGAAACATTGGAAGAAATGGGAAAAATCAGGGATATTGAAAAGCAAGAAATTGCTTTAATAGCTTAAAGAATTTTAAAAATAGAATGGGAGAGAAAAATGCATCAAAGTATGTGAGAAGTTAGAATTGGATATTGATAAGAAGCATAGGTGTAATGAATTTAAGTGGCTTAAAATCAAGGAAAGGGGTTGGATAGATGAACTAATTGCAATAAATTATGCTATAATTGGCATTACATTCTGGAATGCAATGATACTGAAAAAGGGGGACAGAACTTAATACAAGAGAAATGGAAAGATTTTCCAATAAAGCTAAAAGTTAGGAATTCTTTTAACTTGAGATGTTTATATAAAGAAACAGCTAAATGATTAGTAAAATTAAGGTTAAAATGGTATAAAAATAGAAGAAAAGCAGGGAAAGTACAAAAAAGGGGTAAAGAAGTAATGTAAATAAAATTTTAAGTAATAAACTTTACCATTTATATATAGCTAAAGTGTTAAATAGTTCTGCACCATAGCATAGTGGGCTAAGGCATAATGCTTTGGTTCCCTGCCATGGAATGTGCCCCAAAATCGATCTCACTCCTGGGGGTGCAGATTTTAAGTCCTGGGTATAGGAGCGGTGCCCACTCAGCATCATGAGGAAATTGAGGAGCTTATGGTAGGTAAGCGGCCCTGGTCAAGAAAGCAAACTTTCTGGCTGGGGGTGCGAGATGCTGACCACATTTCCCCCTGTATCGGTTGAATGATCGCCAACCTCTTCCTTGTGTATGTGGGCGTGAGGCCGGCAGTCAGGTTGGCTGGCATGGTAACATGCTAGGAACAATATGCGACTTTGAAATTCTGCTTTCGTCTCAACAAATTTTCAGTTGATGCCTATACATGTTACAAGAGGCTTATGGAGAGTCTGTTCTTCCCTACAGCACAGCTCGAAGGTGGTTTAAAATGTTTAAAGAGGACAGACAATCAGTTTCAAAGGAAGGTGGATCCGGTGCCCCAGTTACTGCTCTTACGGAATAAAACTTCAACACTGCTACTGCCATTGTGAGAGAGGATCGACGTATTGCCTTAAGATCACTTTCTGAAATACTGATCATTTCATTGGGTGCCACCCACACGTTGGTGAGAGAAACATTACACATGAGACGTGTTTGTGCGCGATGGGTTCCAGGACTGTTGATTCCCGAACAAAAGGGCATTCGCATTAAAGTTGATGTTAGAGGAATATCCGGAGTTTATTTCAAACATAATCACTGCGGATGAAACTTGGCTACATCATTTTGATCCTGAGAGCAAACAGCAAAGCTCAGTGTGGAAATCTGCTTCATCACCAACTCCCAAAAGAGCAAAAGTGGTTGCTTCTGCTGTGAGAGTTATGGTCATCTCATTCTTTGATATTCATGGAATGGTTTATCCTCATGTTGTACCTGACACACACCAGTAACTGTGCAATACTACAGGGATGTCCTGAAAACATTGCAAGTCCATATCAGGCGCAAAAGACCATATTTCCGTGAAGCAGGCTGGATGCTGCACCACGATAATGCGTGGCCGTATATTGCCAATGTTATTGCTGAATATCTTGCAAAAATCAACGTGAATTGCATCTCTCACCCTCCCTATAGTCCCGATTTAGCCCCATGTGACTTTTTTCTATTCCCTAACTTGAAGAAACGCCTTCGTGGAAGGCATTATTCATCATCAGAAGCAGTGGTGAAGGCTGCGGTGGTGATTTTGATGGATCTCTCAAAAATAGTTTCCAGCATGTCTTTGAAGACTGGCAGAAACGCTGGGACAAGTGCATCGCATTCAGGGGAGATTATTTTGAGAAGGGCCATCAAAATTATGAGGATGAGTAAAAGTATGTTGTCAAAAAATTCGTGATCATTCTTTATTGAACAGCACTCGTGTATATATAAACAGGTGGCCCACGCAAGCCGTCCTCTGTAGTTTTAGGTTTCCCCGCATACGTTGGTGCAAGAAGGGTTGCCTCGTCGCTGCTGCTAAAAAGGGAAGTGCACGTACAAACGAAGCTCCACGAGCTGAGCTGCCGTCTGTGTGCGTTTCCTCCTGGTTTCGCTTTGATAAGGTCGCATGGCCATATGTTTTTATTTTATAATCGTAAAATGTATCTATATGTATAAATATATATTTTTCTTTTCCTTATTTTACCGTTTTTTATTGTTTCCGTTTGTTTCACTGGCTGTTTTCCGTGTTTTACACATACACGCTATAGACATAAACACCCATGCCCAAGGAAGGACTCGAATACGCCACCCTCAACGCGGTGGACGTTAAGAGATACACACGCTAACGACCATGGCTACGAGGGTCGGCATCTGTTTGCAGTTCGAGTCAGGTCTTACAGTCAATCAGATAGCAACTGCAATGTATTCAAGTGAAGAGTACACAGATGTAAATAATGATCTATAGAGAGAATGCATCGCAATGCATCTGAGGCCCCAAGGCTGTATTCACAACGTTTTCCAAGGAGACGTCTTCCTTCTGCAGGGGTTTCAGACGTACAGAAATGCATTTAAGAACCGAGACATCGTTCCAGGTACAGCGTGTCGTACAGCATTTTTTTGATATTGCTAATTGTGATGCACAAATTGTTGCACCATGCGTTGTTTATAAATTAGCTGTGAGTTGTTGATTTGACTTAAAACAGATAATGAATATACTTTGGTCCTTGTGCGTATTCTTTTGGTGAGAGACAATCATTCTCCTACATGGAAACCTTTCCCGAGCCCAGGAATCGAACCAGGTACCTCGCCGCAGTGAGCAAGTGCTCTAGCGATTGAGCTGTGGGACCAGTTACATTAGCTAGATGTTGGTTTTCAAGCTCTGGGTTTGCGTTTGGCAAGGTCACCTCTTTGTATTGCGTCCCCTTTACTGACATGCTTAGGCAAACCTTTTGGCGTCCGCGTTATTCGGGAGTAACTAAACTTCAACGAACGACGGCTTATGTGAGCCAACTGATATGTATATGTATACATATCCTTTTCCTTATTTTTACTGTTCTTTGTTGTTTTCGTTTGTTTACCGTTTTGTTTCCTGTGTGCATACAGGTGCATACAATACACATAAACACCCATGCTCATGGCGGGACTGGAATCTGCGACCCTCTACGCGATTAAGCAGTCTGGTTGTTTACAGCGCCTCAACTTAGCCGTGACTTCCTGACTTGCTACCTGCAAAGATTGTATGAAATGAAAGAAAGTGAAGCGGGTAAATATCTTTTCCTGCATTCACCTGGTAACCGGAAATCCTCCTTCACCTGAAATAATCCAAGATAAGGAAGGTCGGCCTCGGGAATTGACACTCGATTACCTGAATGAGGTCCACACACCATACCGACTGAGCCATCCCGCTAGGGAGGCTGCCCCACATTCAAGGGTTTCCAATTTCGAGTGTCGCATGGGGTAAATTTTCCCGGATAACGGTTTCTTTCTTCTTCAAGCTTTTCCTTACCCTAAAAGGATGAATACCTTAGGAGTTACGGCTCTATGGATCATGGGCTTATTTGAACTTTCTTTAGTTCGTTTTATTTATTTACAGTTCGATATGACTAACTTAAAGGAGGTTAAAAGGTGGTGAAAGACTGTAAAGTGTTTTGAAAACTTTCGCACACAATGCCATGGATTAGAAAATCTATACTTTGCGGAGAATATGCATGAAAACTAAGGCTATATTTTAATTAAATGAAATTACATATGTATAACCATAGTATAACATGAGGAAATAGAAGGTAGAGTTTAAAACTGATAATGGAACTTGTTTATAAACATTCAAATCGTTTGATATAGTCGTCCAGGGGTAACATGCTGGTCTCTGGTTCCAGAGTTTGCGAGTAAGCGGAGGTCGATAGATCTTCGGACGTGAAAATCCTTAGCATAGCTTCTTAGAACGAAAAGTAACGTGGTGCTGTGTTGTAGACTTACTGCACGTAAAATAACTTAAAGCCTGATAATGAGGTCTCTGGGCAAAATTAAGCGGTCTTTCAAGATAAATTGGGAAGTTGAGACCGCAGCAATTAAAGAGCCTCCATAATTTTAAAAGAAAGAAAAATAATACCATGTTATATTTCTTGCCTTAATTGCAGTTTAAATGCTGCAAATCTACATATGTGTAATGAATTAGTATCTGAATGTTCTATCTAACTTCTGAATATTCTATACTCTAATTCTGCAAACGCCAGGAAAGTTTCTTGTATTTCTTTAGACTTGTAATCGAGTTCGTTAGTAGGGCATGCTAGTAATTGTGTAAATACAAAAAATTACAAACGTTAGAAATAGTGAACCTATATCTTATAACTAACAATCGAGAAAATTAGTTCTTTCGATGTTCACAGACTACAATCAAGTCGCTGACTTGATAGCATTCATCAGTTCTACTTCTATTTCTATTTTATGCGGAAATTATGTAATTTTTATGTGACCAAAGCAAAAACAAAAACATTTAAAATATAACCTGCTATAATAGGTAGTTAAACAGTTACTCGACCGATGATTGTTCCACTGCCAAAAGGTATTTATAGACCATGCAGCACTTCCAGAACTTGGAACACTGCTGGGCGGAAGTTAAGAAAGTAGACGTTCCTTCAATGTAAAATAATTTCATAAATAACGGAGAGGCAAATGAAATTAATTAAATCGTTTTTTAATTTAATTAAATAGTAGCTAGTTTCATAAAAATCGATTTTCTATTCTTGTGTGGGAAGGTAAGAAACACACATACTTTTCCAAAACGTTCTCTTTGTTTTCAGGGGACCTCTAAACATGCATCTCTCGTGAAAGCCTTATATCAAATTTGTTATGGAATCCAATACCTTTTTGGTCTGCTAGTTATATTGTAAGAAAGTAAACCCATGGCGTAATAGCTTAAAGTGGGCCTGAGCCTGCCAACCCGACTGCCGGCCTCACGCCCACATAGGCAAGGCAAAAGTGAGCGATCAACCAACCGATGCGAACAGATTGGTCAGCATTTCGGCATCCCCAGCCGGAAAGTTGGCTTTCTAGACCAGGCTACCTAGCTACAGATGTATTATTTTATCTTGACAGAAATCCTGCGCGATAGGGGTGAGTAACAACTGTAGTAGGGATAGTGCACCTATCAATGCGTCACACACGTAAGATTACGAGAGGGGCCTGCGGTGGATAAGGTGTCTAAAAACAAATCTCACTCTCGAAGCCAGTATTGCAGCTCTTATAAATTAAGCTGTAATTCTTACTATGGTAGCAATCTCCACATTTTTGTTAGATCTTGAATAGTACGTAGGCGTTTGGAACAAAACCCTGTTCTCCTCCAGCAGGCATGATAACCAACTGTCGGCCTTTCAACATCGCTGCAGAGTCCCTGTAACGAATTTCACTCCATGCATATGGTCTAGCATGTGCTGAATTAAGTTTCATCCATATAAACTATATAAACTTCACTGTGATATCCCTGAATATTTCGTAAATACTTCAGCCTTTTTGCGCGTACGGTACGATGTTCGATTAAAATTTGTCTGTCACGCTTAGTTTTTTTTTTAAATATAAATCCTAGCTTCAAAATAACTGCCTTGGAAGTCAGTAGAATATTGAAGTTTCATAAGCACTTTCTTCAGAGTTGGTCTTTGTTTTTCTGTTTTAAAAATTATTCGCAGTTCATCTAACTACATCTGAATTAAAAAATCCAAATTAGAGTTTGTGCATGTTCTTAATCTTTGTTTACTGGTTATGAAGAAGGACGTTATTGCACTAGAACCAACGGCTTTTCTTTCATTTCCATTTCTTCTTTTCTTTCTCGCCTAAACTGCTTTCAGACACAACTGTTGCTTCAGATGGCCTTTCCCAGATTTTTCATAGCAGATCCAGACCATTGTTACTTTTTTATAAATCTATAGATATTGGTTATTACTTCTCGTGTTTGTAAATTTAGCACCTTATTTCCTAATGTGCTGCTAGGAGGCGTCATTTCTAAATGCTCTCTTGGTACCAGGAGACACGCACATTTTGAGACAAGCTGTAGTATTGCCGAGTAGCTCTGCACTTGTTTACTCGCTCGCAACTGATACGTAACTACCTGCCCTCCCCTCCAGTTGTAACCGTTCGGAAGTGGACTCGTCCAGATACCACTGCGCATCACTCTCCATCTATCAAGGTATAAAAATAAATCTGCACCTAGCGTAGCTCCTCAATTTCCTCACGACGATGAGTGGACACCGAAGCTATACCTGGGACTTAAAATCCCGGGATAGGTACCGGGCGCATTTCCTTGGCAGGGAACCAAGGCACAACGCTCTAGCTCACTTTATCACGGCGCAGGACGCTAGCTACGTTGCAGAGGAAATAAAACAGAAATAAAGGAAAAGGAAAGTAAAGGTCTTAGTTTGCATTAACATGATTTCTCTACTCATTTTTGCACAAAATATTCTTACAAACGCCCATTCTTCTACCTAAATCGTGTTACTCGACATTACGAATGGGTTTATTACGCATTTCCTTATAGGTACAATGAGAATAAGAGAACGCAGCAGGCTTAAGTCTTAGTCAGAACTTGTAAGGGCTTGTCATTACGCGATGGCTTTGACATCCCATTCTCTTTGCATGGCTGGGATATAAAATGTCCAATAAGGACGTCCTGTTTAAAAAAGTAAAAGTAGATATCTTACGATTCAAACCAATAACAAGGAAATCTTGAAAACGGTTATCTCAAAAAAAAAAGTCCTTTGAAATAAATGTGTGCTTTAATGAATCTACATTTTTTGTATGCAAAAGTTGTCCATAAACAAGAGGATTTTAACGACATTCCTAAAAAATTAAATATACAAATTTAATTTGTCATAAACATTTTTAAGCTTTGATATGTTACTCAACATCATTGCAGCTATTCTTGATAAATTCAAAATTATCGAAAGCTTTTTCTATCAGAAGTAGTTTTATATGACTTTTTTTGGAGTGATTTTCTTGAAAATCTGCATGTCGCATTCTTGGAAGACGCTGAACTAAAAATATCAAGTTTGTATTTCTACCAAGTTTTTAATTATGCTGTTTAGAGGCAGACAGATGCACATACTGAACGACCTTCTTATGGAAACGTTTGTTTCGTTTCCTGGGGGCAATTAAAATATAAATTTCTACATCGAAGTTTTATGTCGAGTTTTAACTGGAACACAGTACCCTCTCTGTTTACTAGGTACGTCGCATGGAAACTGGAAAAGAAAGGAGCGATCAGATATAGCTGGTGTAAGTTTATATCAGCTTTTCACGAAGTGAAAACAAAATATTAACGGTTGCCCACTTAATTGTTGCTAGTTTGGAGCACAGTTTCTTACCATGCTTAACATTTCTGATAAAGGAAGATTCTTTCGTTTTACACAACGTTTCATGATTGACAAAGAAAAGCGGATTTATGATGTGAGGAATGAGTATTTTCTGTGTATTTTGTAAATGGGAAAGTCTTACAAGTAGCTCAAGGTATTAATTGCTGGCAGATGTTTATAGTGAAGTGATATAAAGTGAACGAAAAAATGAATAACAGAGGTGAATACTGGACATGGGTTACCTATGAATAGAGATAGGCTGGAAACGTATACCTATGACTGCTACAAATCAACATTTTGGAAACAAACTAGTGTGAATGTGATTCTTGGTACATATAAGAGAAACAAATGCACATTTGCTCTTTTACGCCATACTTTCCAGTAGGTCGGAACATCAACCTCTAAGGGAATGTTACCTTATACTCTGCACTTTACAGCTTGTTGCTTCATAACACAGTAATCTGTTCCCGTTCTGTTTACACATGAAACAAATGCAAGCTATGTTTAATAAAAACTTCAACCATCGCAAATGAGGTTGAGGAGCCGAGTTCTCGAAGGTCGTTATGTTATTACGCGATCTACTACGGTTGTGAAATTCATTAAGCAACTTCTGACTATGAGATGAGTAAAGACAAAAACATATGTTGTTTTATTCAGAGAGAAGAACTGGGTAACATGGAGCCATAAACACATCTGCGATGAGGTTGGAAGTCATTCCGCACTCTATATTTCATTGTTGTGACTTGCTCGACGATCTTCTTTCTTAAATTACTACTCGTATTATTGCAGACGATGCTTGCATTCTTGTATATCTAAAGTGATTTTCATTTTTTATTCTTTGAATTTCTGACATCTTTTCTGAAATACGATACCCAAATTATTAACCCGTAAGACTAATACTTTAATAAGGAAATGATAATGAGGTAGATAAGTAATTGCAATAGAAAATTTCCATATAGGTATTAAAATACACCAGATAATGTATCTAGGAAGCACGAGTTCAACTCTGCCAGTTGATTAAGTCATTAGCCAGTCAAAATGCGTGTTAAGGCAAAACAGTTAGGTAAGTTAGACTAGCAAAGGCGTTTTGTTCCAGTGAACTGTCATCTGAAAGCCATTACCTTTAGATTCAGAACATTCCGAAATCAGAGAGTTGTGTGAAAACGTACGTATACCAGTTCGGAAAATGAAAAGGGAAAAGGATTCTTGGAAGTTAGCAAGTCAGGGAGAAAAGTTGTATTTCAAGTGCAAACAAGAAACTTAACATTTGGCAAGGAGCTCTTGTGCATTATTCATGAAGTAGCGGAACAGCGTATATTTTTAAAACTTGAATACTTTTTAATTTTACAGAAGTGTTTTACTGTAATCGATTATAGGAATCCATAGCTCTAAGACCTTGCTCTGGTTATCACACACTTGACGAAGGGGATTCTTAGTTTAGAGTCCATCTAGTCAACGCGTACGAAGTTCTACCGCCTCCTTTGAGGAACCCACATAATTTGTGGGCGAAAGAGGAGAGGACGGATTTACCCCCACTCATTTGTTTGTTCCATTTGTACCCCCGCCTTTAACTGCAATGGTCATATCGGTGGCCGTTCTCCTTGGGAACATATCGAAGCTGTTAACTAGTTTTCGTTGGATTTTAATCATTAGATTACGCACACATTCGCACTCTCATTCATACTTCCAATCCGTGGGAAAGATGAGGAATTATGAATTATCTTGATCGGAGAAAAATCCCCACCTCATCGCCGGGAATCGAACCCGGGACCCCCAGCACGGCAGACAGGAGCTCTACCGACTCTTTGTATTGCGGCCTAGCCGACAAAAATCTCTCTATCTCTGATGTCACTTTGATCAGTGGCGGTGGTTCCAGTAATATTACTGCTGTAAATTATTGAATGAATGTCAAAAAGGCTTTCTGATAGTGACTTGGTTACGCTGTTTACTCGCAACCAGATAATCAAATGCTGCCAGTTTGCCCCAGTACGATACTCGCTTTTTATTTGATTCATTTTCGAAAACATCTGCTCACAAATATATGTAGAACCAAATAATGAAGGTAACTTTGCAGGAAAGTTTCGCAACCTGGGAAATGTTTCATTAGAAAAGGATTTAAATAAATCGCAACATTTTTCCTGAGAATGTCTCATGGCTGTTAAATTCTGTAAAGCAACTAATTCCATTTAGGGGTCGTGAAGAGCGTCTTTGCAGGAAAAAAAGTGAAAGGGTTGCTAATAAGATCGATTTTCTCCTAAACTACTTTCAAGTCTCGGAAAATGGACTCTAAAGTGTCATACAGTTCGTGCCGACAAAACCGTAGCTGAATGAATGAAGGAGAATTGCTTCCTGTATACCGAGCTATGCCCAAAATCAATGAGGCGGGATAACGTGACCAGGTGAGGTCAGTCTGTCATAAGAGAACAGGTTGCGCACCTCTGCTCATAATCATTTTACAACATAGGTCTGCTCTGCGAAGTTATAATAACCTCTTACCACAAACTTATGCAGCTAATGAAACAGAAAGAACTGCAATTCGGAATTTTGGCAGCTGAAACTCCTCGTGAACTCAACATGTGACTGCTACTTTCTTAAAATCAGGTTTGCTCCTGTCCTTCAAGGGTAGATACATATTTCTCTCTTCTGGGTATGAAAATGCATTTATGACGGTAATTAGTTGTGGGTAGAGTAAATTTCCTTTGTGAGGTAACTGCACACGCGCGTAATACCTGCATTTCGTGGCAACTTACATTTCTCTAATTATTCTGAAAACAGTAACTTTAAACGTACAAATTATTGATACTTCAGAGATTGGTAAATATAGTAATACTTCAGTCTCAGTTTACAGTGCTAATATTCACAAAACAGTTTAATTTTTCATCCTCAAGCAATCGGCAGTTCATTCATTGTGGTAAAACTCCGATTTCTTAGCACTGCATTAACCGCTCTACGGATTGACCGTTTCTAAATTATCACATGATTTTTTATTACCAAGAAGTAAACACAAAAATTACGTATTTCAGGTTGTACGCAAGTAGCGGTAACTGGAATGCTGCTCCACTCCACTCCACTCCACTAGATGCTGGCTGGCTGTATACAGCCAGAAGGTTTTTGCTGCGTGCCCACCCGTTAAGGGTTTTACCGCAGGAAAGGTTTAGAATTTGGAATTTGTAGGATGAAGGTGGTGTAGGTTTTGAGGTTGGGATTAAATTTTGAGGTTACAGAATGTACCTTCGGGTTGAAGGGGATATGGAATGCTGCTTGCGGGAAACAAGGTGGGAAGGGATGTTTTCAAGAGCGTGTTTTGTGACGGGAGCTTTCCACGAAAACTTAACCTTAAGTTTTCTTTTGTGATAATTTCGTGGTATGTATGTATATTTGTTATCCGTAGCATAGATTTTTAATGCTATCAAAGTAATGGAATTGCAGATGTAGTTATAAACGTTTTTGTTAATGTAAGAGCTTTACAAACAGGGAATGTTGAAAATAAATAAGTATAACGTCTCGGTGACACTTCTGACCTTTTGGTGTTATTAACGTCCTCTCTACGTAAGTAATATTGGACGATGATAGAAATAGGTGAGATGATGTCCAAATGAGCCCAGATCCCATAGAGGTTAGATTTACCCGACATTCATTTTTCAGGATAAGGGAAAGCTTTGGAAAATAAAATCTTATCCAGATAATTCCTCCTGACCAAGATTCAAAATCGAGACCTCTTGAACGTGAGGTCGGCATGCTACCCTCAGGCTACAGAGGCGGGGAAATATGTTTTCGAAGGTACACTCTTTTGTCATATATCTTAATGGTATTTATTGCTTGTCCGAAACTGCTTGCATCTTTCAAGGTCGGGGCAGGATTGAAACTAACCTGGGTAACCATAAATTCACCACCTCTTACGTAAAACTGGTGACCCCAGTCGAAGGTTCACCCAAGCACAAACCAAGATTCTTAAATTACCAGAATGTCAGAGTCACCTTACGAATGTCGCCCAATTAGGATATTTTGCGACTTTGAGATGGCGGAGGTGCAAACCTGTATGTATAGAAAAACTATATAAAACACACTAAAATGGGATGTTGTCGATGCCGGTACTACGCTGTAAAACATTCAGTTTCGCTAACAAAAACTTCTGTCACTTAGGAAGTTACCATAACATGGTTGATCAGGTGAATCAATTCAATTAATTACGCGGAGCTGGAGCGAGAAGATTGGGGTGCATAAGGAATATTACAGGACTGAGACAGAGTAAAGTGTATGTTTTACTCGCTGAATGGCGCGAAGCGAAAACGTCAACATTGTTTACCGGCGTCGGACTCCCGGAGGCTATCGCGCGATAATTGGGTAAGAAATATGTCCAGAAAGTGTTTGGGAGCTGTAAATCTCTAAATAAAATGTGTGCGTACTTATCTGGTGTTTTATTTTCTTACCAAGCGCCTTGGAAACCAATCCCTCCTACAAATCGCATGAACTACATTTGTTTTAGGGTCACCGGAACCTGACAGCAGCAGAGACAAGAGAGAAGCGAACCACCGGTCTCCTAGCAGACGTGCATCAGAGAGTATCAGCTTTGATTCCTTGCAGGTACGTTACTCTGTAGAGACGACTACCGTGTCGACTGAGCTATACACGGGTTCCAGTTTAGAGCGATACAAAGAACAATAGAAGTGGGTAAGGGAGAAAGGAGAATTATTCGGTCAACTACACCATTCCCCTTACACACAACTTTGTGCTCCGTGGTTTAGCGGTAACATGCTAGTCTCTGCTCTAAGGATTTTTGTACATTTGCATTTAATTTGCAGAAATTCATCTTTCATTGCATCGTTCAGCTGGCATGCTGTGGGAGAGCCCGAAGGTGCGCTATTCGTGTACCTGTCCTAGGAGTGACTTTACCACGTAATGTCAGGAATAAGGGGTATGCAGGACGACGGGGGAGTGGGGAAGCCTGTATTGCCTTATGCGGCGATCTCTGGGACGATAATCTCCAATAGGCGCTCTGACAAAAAGGTAAATGTTCGTAAAATTTTGTGGCTCATCCTACACATAACGGAGGGATGAGGCTTCGTAAATATATCTCACGGGGAAGCATCAGTATATAGAATAGGTTCCCCGAAGGCATCTAATCCGTACTCGTTGAAGTAGCGGCAGGATCGAGCCTGCAGCCATGCCCCAGACCTCATATGCATAGAGCATTAGAGGGAGCACTAAAGCTTGAAATAGGCGTTAGTTAAGGGGTATGGGCATTCCGGACCGCAACACCAGATATAACGCGCACGCCCGATGCAACAAGAAAGGTTAGACCTTTGTCCAGCTTCACTCCCAAGTGCTTATTGAAGTTCGTCCACCCTATCCTTCACCCAGAATATGTAAATGTGGGAAGACTGGTAATTAGGATTGCCTGGCTTTTCTCCTTAATTTTCTCCGGACAATCGCCAAAGTGGATGAGGCTCAGGTCTCTTTGTATGGGGAATTCATCATTGATTTATGTTCTGCTCTTATACAAGCGGGAATTCCACTCAATAAGGTAAATCATCTAGCTTTTAAAGGATTCTTTGAAAAACACACAAACATGTTAGTGCTCGATGATAGCACCATTAAAAGGCTATATGGAACCTGTTTACAAGAAACCGTACATAAGTCAAGGAGAAAGTGATTGATTGTGAGTCGAAATCGTGTTGAATGGGACTACAGATTCAATGGAACGATATGCTTAGAACATTTTAGTTTTGTTTTTCTATATTAGAGGAAAACTTTAAGCCCATGTTGTTTAAAATGTGTGAACTAAAGAAAGCCAATGCCAGTACAGTAATGTAATCAGCATTGACGATTATATTTGTTCTTCTACCTACTTCTTGTTGGGGCCGTTATTATCCCTTGTAGGTATAGGAAAAATACAATAAACTAAAGCTATATTACTTTTTTCAACGTCAGTCGCCATGTGATGGCTTAGAAATTCGATTCTCTTTGCGTGGATGCAAAAAAGAAACAAATATTGATTTAGAATTATTGCCTTATTGAGAAAGTTGTAAAGCATCCTCAGTTAAAACCAGTAACAGAATATTTTCAAAATGATCAACGCCCCAAAACATTTTGTTTGAAATAAATTGTGTGCTTTAAGAAATCGCATTTTGTTTTCTAAAATTTTGTATACTTACGGTTTATGAATTATAAAAAAGAGTTTCAGAATAAAGAGGACTTCAGAGACTACTCCCAGATATTGCAGTCATGAAAATTAAAATTGTTAGATTCATTTTTAAGACAATAAAATGTTTAAAAAGTTATTCTTATACAGAATAATTTGGTGTAAAGATTTTTCCCAAAACTTTTGAGTTGCATTTTTGTAGGTCCTGAAATTAAACACCAAGTTTCTTATAGTTTTTCTTTTTTTAAAGCATGCTTCTCATAGACAGACACACGCGCATGCACGAACTGACTTACAAAAAAAAAAAAAAAAACAAAAACAAAAAAAAAAAAAAAACGCTCTTTTGACTTCAAAATGCCTCCCCGGTGAAACCTGGATATAGATTTTTTAATGGAACAGAATACTTTCTCAATCTTATAACACGAAATAAAGAAAAAATGGAATGTGATATATTCATAAGACTTTCTGTAACTTGTATCTTCTATAAACTAATTTTACGACAGCTTATTTCTCTACGTCACTTTAATCGAGATAAATGTTTGCAGAAATAACTGCAATGTAAATCCTGCTATGGGTGCCAAAAGTTTATTACTGGCATTACAATACTAACTCTCTCTAGCAATCGCTACAGGACTAGGATTTTAAGAAAATTATGAAGTATTGAATAATTCAAACAATTAAAATCAATTAGCTCTCAAATGGCTTTACGTCATATTAAAGTTATTTAAAATAAATTGTTTGTTTTGAATACACCTACTTTTTGCAGTATGCCTTCGTCTATTGTATAACGTATACCAGTTACACAAAATTATACAAAATTCCTTCCGAAGGAGGAGAACTTTTCCAGAAAATCAAAACATCTCATGTAAATATCTTTAATATATACTATTTTAATTACAAGGTATTTTCGTTAGAGGTATTCTGAAAAAATAAAACACTTTGAATCATGTTCCATGTAAAGATTGGAGAATTTTCTTGAAAATCTTCGTATTGTGTCCTTGGAACATAGCTTAATATCAGTTTGGCAACTATTCCATTTTCTGTATTCATACAAATATTGGTCAAAGTTCAATTCTCTAAAAAACAGCATTAGACATTAAAGTAACAATAAACGCAAATAAATGTACGTATTTGAAACAATAACAAAGTAAATCATTTTCTGAGCTATAACAGCTGTTGTCAAAAGCATTTAGATGTACTTGTAATTTCAAAGACACTTAAATATTCGGTTACAAAAAGAAGATATACACACCTATTTCTCTCGCACTGGTTGAATTTACTACTTTGAGGTTATCCTTTATGTCAGATACATCCAGCTTTGGTATACATTTTTTTGGCATAGGCAGAAACAATTTTAACGCATTGTTCTAACTGTATTTTCTTAGCGTAATCTTTGAAGGAAGTGGGAGAGTTGGTGACTGATTTATTCCATAACTTCTGTATTGCGTTAGGATGTGATCCCTGTATGAGCAAAGGTATGACTTGTGAAATTATAAGAGTAATAAACATTCCCTAGCCATATAGCTTGGCGTTTTGGACTATTACGTCGTTAGAATTAAAACTTATATTTTATTCTTGAACTGCCTACAAATGTGAAAATTTTCTCTAAAAATGTTGAGAAACTCACGTTTGTCCATAGCGCTTTTAATGAAAACTAAATTTCTCATTCCTCTTGCTGGTATACATGATCATTCGATCACATCGACACCTTTGTATTTTACTGTATAATGTAAATTCCTTTTGTGCAATGGATTTTTCTACCTTCTATATCAGGTACATAAAAGGATTCTCTATCAACAGGAATTACATCATTCTACCATTACAATTATTGACCTTTTATATTGTTCTTCGATTAAGTACAACCTAGTTTCTCTACTAGTTTTTATTTATATAAGAGATTTTCTGGTTATAAGTACTTCCAGTGTTCTCTTTCTATAGGTCGACAACGTAGAAAAGAATGTTCTTCTGCGCAAGTGCGCGCTTAGATAGGGAGAACGCTCCTCCCACTGTGTTCCTAGAAGCATACGTTTGTCACTGAAAGTAATGTTTATTTACTTTTTCTCGCGTGCTTGGAAAAATATATTTCATATGCGAGTCCCATATAAAATGTCGAACCTGGAAGAATGGAACCTTGAATATTCGCCATACACAGAAGCTAAGGTATGTGAAGAATGAGAGTAAGGACGCAGACCTAGCCAAGGTCCTACTTACACCATGAGCGTAACTAGGGGTCCTTTTCCAGTTTAGGATTGTGAGAGGAGTAGACCGGGTTTAGGAAAGTGATAAGGGAAAAGGTAGTGGGATGTTTTACTCCCGAAGTGTAGCGCAGTGCGTCTGCGGCCTGTTGGCCTTGTACAGTTTTCAGTGAATGACTTAACGCGTGGAAGCATACTATAAGTATGGTCTCACTGACCCGACATGTTTGAAATCAATAAGGACAAGGAAGCCCTAAATTAAAAAAAAAGTCCAAATAGGATGGTTAAGGAAACAGGCACAAAAATGTTCAAAGTTGGTTGTTTTCAACTAATTCTTTATGCTGCCAAGATTTAAGATTTTTTAAGATTTTTAGGGGCCCTCAACTGTGGCGGTCATCAGCGCCTTTATGCTCCCAAGATTCCAAATATAACAATATACCCTTTTTTCTTTGCCCTAGAAACTGTTAACAATTAGGTTTAGTACATGCCAATTGAATGTCTTTGCCTCTGATTAAAGTGGTTATTTCTTTAAATACACTGAAGATCATTACATTTCTTTTTATGTTCTAAGTGCCCTAACTCCTCGAAATTTTCCTTAAATGACCCGAGAGAACATAGGAAAAATTTGGAATAAAAATTTATAAGGCGTGTCCAAAACTTACATGATGAAGCAAAGCCAAACACTGTTGTCCCGATGTTCCTACCTACGTAGGGTCGAAGAGAATATTGTAATGTTATGCCTCCGAGATCCCAGTCCGAAGTCCTCTTCATGTCCACGATCCTCTTAGACGAAACGTCAGAGCCAGTCCCTCCCGGCGCTGCGTTATTCAGCTGCCGAACTTCTTGCTCCCTCTACAAGCGGCACTAGCGCTAACTAGCGCTCAGGGGCAGCACTCGTAGAAGACTCGTAACTAGGCAGTACGGCCGATAATCTAACGAGCTGGAGATGAGCATCACAGCTCGGATGCTGGGAGAAGCCATAGTTACACAAGGTAGATGAGTCTTTCGGGGGAGGTGGGTACAGCCTACAGGAATCGGAATTCCGGAAGACAGTCATGAGATGGGGTAGGGTAAACTGCTTTACTTGGAGTTAAGGAATGAGATTAAAGGATAGTCGTATAACTTTATTGCATAAATCAAGTGGGGTATGTGCATAATTAGTGCTTGTGGAGATTTTGTTGCTCGTTGAATCGACGACATTCTTGTTTCTTCTGCGCTTCAGTGATGTTTTCAGAAATATCAAAGACAAATATTTCGTTCACTTTGTCATAGATATGACTGGCATTCTGGGGGACATATTGGATGGTGAATGGGGATCTCTTACAGACTGTTGTGATGGACTGATGGTGGGGTTTGTCTTCCAGGGTTGCAGCAATGGTATCAGTGCGCTTCAAACAGGTAGCGATGAGTTTGTATACTTTCGAGTATTCCAGACTTAAGTCCCTGTAGTTTTGGTTATTCTTCCAACCGACATGGAGTGTCGTGAGAGCGAGATGGTAGTGGTGCAGCGGTGGTGGATGTAAAAAGAGAAAATAAATAAAGGAAGTATTTTGAAATGCAATTATGGAAGCAGTTAGTGAAAGTATTGCGATAGGCTTTACCTATGAGGAGCTGTACACCTGAAAGTTTAGAGACTGGACGCCTTCTCCGCGGTGGTTCAAATTCCTCCCATCCTTCTCTCGATTATCCTGTTTGTGTTGGTATTTCTACCTTCAGTATTATCTAGCGTGCTGTTATAATATAGTCAGTGATGTTAGTCATATGTTAACTGCAATGTAAGTACTAAAGGGCATGATATCTTGCTTTGGTCTTCGTTGTTCAGTAGGGTATAGTCTGTGATAACGGTTTTTTCATTCTGGTAAACCGTTGGTAAGGTATAACGTATGTCCTTCACCTTCTGAAGAATTACAGGCAAAGCTTCGGTGACTGTTGATAGCCTGTTTTGTATGGCAAAGCTGCTGTTGAGGGTGTTGAGTATTGCCATGTGTGGCCTTGTGACAGATGCATCTGCTGCTGAACTGTTGTGGCTGGAGCAGGAGTTGTCTGCTGATTGGATATCCTGGTTTGAGTGCACTCTAATAGATAACAGACGTACCGATAAACTGATCTTACCTACAACAATTTGCTCGAAAGCAGCGGTGACGAATCAGAGTATTTGGTGATAGACAAAAGGTACTGACAGCGAGGGTGCGCTGAACACACTTCGATTATGTAGCCGTAAAGGCAACAGCAGCGGCAGGGTGGAGTACAAGTGCGGCTTGGTTCTATCCTCAGATCTGATACAAAGTTCACCTGATGGAGAATGCGGCGTCAAATCTGCCTTGTCCCGAAAGATAAACAGTATGGGACCGTATCGTGGCTGGATTCTGGTGACTAGGGCCAGTGTGTTGGGCGAAATTGCATTAGCACCTATTTGTGGACACCCAAAATTACAGCGCTAGTCTCCAATTTTGATCGTGATCTAAGCACACGAATTCAGTAACAAACAGTGTCTGAATATTAAAGTGGGGCAAGTTTATCTTGCTTTGGAGCTCTATGGTAGCTAAAATGACTGTGTCCCAACAATCTTCAGGGGTCTGATTTATTTTGCATTTTCTTTAAGCTTTACATTGATTATAACTTTTGTTATAACTCATAATTTTAAATAACTCTACGTTGAAAATTAATTGTTCTCTCTCACTAGCAGTGAGGTTTGTAAAGACCAAGGTTTGAGGCCAAAGTTTGTAAAGGTAGAGTCAGACTGAAAAATTCAGTGCCGTAGCCGGGATTTGAACTACACATCTGCCGGTCACCATTAAGGCAGTTGTCTAATGTGTATATGAGAACTCCATGGTTCACCGCACAAAACGCGAGTCAGTTGGAGAATTTAATGTCGTACAGACACGTCACTAAGGTATCTCAATGGCTGAGAGCAACCGGACGGAAACCGGGAGATTGGTGGTTCAAATCCCGGCTCTGGTATGGAATTTTTCAGCCTGACTACCTTTCAATGTCTACATTGTATAGGATATTCTTATGTGATCGAATATTTATGTAACTGTACGTGGTAAACAAAGTAAAACTGGACTGTGCAAAACTGGCTAACAGTATACACCATTTTGTGTTATTGATTTTATTTTAATATAAAAAAATTGGAATAGAAAATAAGTTCGAATATTATATCGTCTGCGAGTCTCCATGTAATAACGATTACTGGAATAATTTATATTAATTTCAAAAGGAATTAGCTTTCAAAGATATAAATATGATGAATTCTTAAACTATCGTTCATATGGTGACACTATAATTACGCCACGTACAGAAGCTGGTCTCTTGTGTATTAAGTAACTTTTTTGCTCTTATAGCGGTTCTTTTTGATGTGCACAGTGCCACTAGAAACAAAAAGGAGTTCCGCTGGCGTTTTGTCCTCAGCTTATTAGAGAAGGGAAATGCTTGGAGTTGTAGTGAAAGCAGCGACAGCGTTGACAACACCAGGTTCTTGCATAGAAGCAAAGAATAATGATTAGGTAGGGTTCAACACTCTCTCATGTGGGAGTCAAGTGTCATCGAGAAAACACGGCAACTTAAAAAAAAATTACACTGCTTTCGGTTAAAGCTAAACCACAAACTAGTGGTCATCCCTTTTAAATCTAAATTAAAGTCTCCGCGTTACATACCCGGGGCTGGAGGGGGCTAACTATTTTTCTACTCCTCAACAACATAAGCTATTTGACAATGCACTATATAACTTCTTATTTATTTTGTTAGTTTGTACTCACTCATCTTCTCTCTTCTTTCTTGATATTTGTTACCTCCATCCTGTAGTCCTGGTATCGTTGTTTCCATCAAGTCCAAATTTCCATGATGTGTTGTTGCTAACTTCACTCTAATTCGTGCCACGCGGCAGGCGCCATATGAAGCATAATTTTATTCGTAGTTTCCACAAAATTCATGTTGCTAATTTCTCGCCGTCTTATTCATTTCCTCGGCGGGCGCCATATTACTCAGAAATATCATATAAGTTAAAGCAGTTGCGATAAATGTATAATTTGATTGTATATAATCTTGATTGAATTCTACTCGACGGGCTTTCCCAGTCTATCATTACTCGTTGGAGCGACAGTATATCGATGAATCATTTCTTTTTTAATAAAAAGATTCCATTAATTACATAAAACTCCTTACTCCTGCACGTCTACTCATCACTAACAAGATTACAGAACACACATCTCCTTATGAAGATTGTTGATTTTCCGTTACTATCGAAAACTTTTCATCGTTTCACATTAAGCAAGATTATTAATTTTCTTTTCCCTAGCAACCGTTCATCATTTTTTTATATTGCACTTACATGGCCCACTAATACTCAGACCAGAAAACAAAACTCATTTCAAACAAAAAGCTCCCGTTACATTTTGAATAAATGTTTCTTTACAAGATTCTCTTGAAGTTGTATTATACAGCTTTTCTGCAAGACAAATAAGCTTTTCATATGTACTTCAGTGGCACCACCCCAGACCTCTATACCATACAACATATGTGGATATATGGCTATAAAATATTAGCTATAGGTTGTTTTCTCCTAATAAATTTATTACCAACAATATTACACAAAGTGTCTATATGTTTATTCGACATTAGTCTACTATCCACATAAATTCCCAGAAGTGTATAATCATATACTTCTTCAATATCACTGTTTTCAATCCGAAGATGAAAATTTTCTTGTAGTGATCGAATACACATATTACACTATTATTTAAACACACATTTGAGCTGAATACTTCATAATTTAATATTTAGGACTGCCTTAAATACAGTAAACACAACACATGTAAAAGGTAATTTTACTGAGTGGAATATCTTAGTGGTCAGGGGAAAAAAAACATAACAAGGATACAAATAAATGGTTATAATGCGACTCAGGGCAAAGAAGAAGAGATTCAAGTAGTGTCAACATCAAGTTCTATAATTTGTTCGCTGTTAGAATAAAGTAAAATATTACCCCGCAATGAGCTACGCCTCTTAATACTGTATTAGTTAAAATAACACCTACGCATGCGCACCTGAACAGCCTTGTCGTCACCGGAGTTTAACGGCCATCTTTGTTGTTACATCAACAAGTGATTTTTTTTAACTTTTGAGAGTCATTGTTGTTACTGCAATAACTTTATAATGTTAATTCTGTATTATAACAACTTGAATGGTTTATTGAAAACAGATGAGGCAAGAAGCTTAATAAATCGCAGAACTATTTTATGGGAGAACACGGGAGTATTAATGCGCACCAACCAATGCGGTTCATTTCCATTACGTGCTTCTTTGACATGTACTTTATTGTTACAGCGAACAGATTATAGTTAGGGTTTGGAAATTATTTTGGAATGCAGAGGGTTGAGAAACAAAATAATTACTTCTGCTAGAGATTTTAATATTGATTGATTTGGTAGTAGGTTTTAGTCTCGTTCCGCAAAGATCCTACCTGCAAAATTAAATTCCAATTTCAACCCTTGTATCTTAAATAACTACTTTGTTTTCGCAACCAAACCAAGTTTTAATTCTATTTTTAACGTCCATAAAGCTAATCTAACCTAATATTACTACTGTTGGACACAATGACGTAAATTAAACATAGAAGTTATTCAAAGATATTTGCTACGGTTTACACTATAGTTATATATGAAGTTCTCCAGTACTCAGTTCAAATAATGACGCACATAGCCCCGCCTCGGTAGCGTAGATGGTAGCGTGTCTACCTCACGTTCAAGATTTCCCAAGCTCGAATCTCGGTCAGGGTGAGTTACCTGAAAAAGATTATGGAGCCTGGATATGGAGCCTGGGCATATTTGAGCATCATTTCGCCCTTTCCATTTAGCGTCCGATATGACGCCGGAGGATATAAATAAAAAAAAGTACCCTATTCTGTGATTGTTCTCTGAAATTGGGTTTAAACTGAGCATTTGTTCAATCGTCATCTAAATCAAGTGAGAGTATAGTGCATACATAAAAAAGAAGTCCCATACCGAATTTTCGTATTGTAGCAAACAAAACTGCTTACCAAATTATAGGATGGAACGGAATAAGTTAGGTGCAGTCATAAAATAACTACTATTTTATCTTTATAAGGTTAAAACTTATTGATTTAATTTATATCAATGTTGCATATTGATTAGGAAAGAATGTTGATGTATTGCATTTACTCTTCTACAGACTTAGCTTACCAAAGATTATTCTTCTCTCTTTCTCTTGTAGTATAGATAAACTTTCATTACACATTTACACGTTCGTTGTAAATGTAACAGATCATTTGACTATAGCGATATGGAAATCTAATATTGTATCACTATATATTGGATTTGAAATTCTATGCTCCTTATACCACCACTAGAAAAGCTACTGAAAATTCAAATCTCAAATGGCTAAAAACACAACACATTTTACTCGACATAGGTGCAAACGAGATCTATATTTTTGTATAATATCAGTTTATCTATTTCTTAAGGTTTACTATTTATACAAAAACATCGAGAATAAAGAAGTCTTCATGGGCTATTACTAGAAAATCCAAGATATGCGTTTATTGTGCAAATATCTTAAATGTGTGGTATTTTTAATCAAAATTGTTAGTCATTTTTAAGAAAATAAAGTTACCGAAAATGTTGCCAACTAAAGGATTGCTTGGAACAAGGGATTATCATGAAAATCTTGGTGTTACATCCGGAAGGAAGCTAAATACCAAATACTTACAGATAAATTATTTACACACAGACAAACATATATACGATCTTTTGTTGCTAAAATGTTGTCTTCTTTTAATTTTATTTTGTTCAAAGTGTTTCAAAACGTGAGGTGAAATCACAGTATCTAATTTTAGGTGGAATGCAATGCGTCCTTTATATACTATAATTAAATAGAACAGAGACTAAAAAGAACATAGCCAAGATAAGTGACAATTTATATTTTTGATTCGAGTCAGATATTTCGTTACCTCTTTATAAGTTATTTATTTCCATCCTCACCTGAGTTTTCCCGTGGTTGCCCTTTGTCACTAGGCGAATGCACTTTGGGTATTCTACAGTCACCTTTCCTCTCCTGCCTTACTTCACTCCTTTATCATCTTTCAGTTTTGCTTGCAAATGTGTATCTACGATGGCAGACGTTTACGCTCTGTAAACTATCTTCCCTGGACCCTGTAGAAGTTGCTGCCCAGGCCACTAAGGTCGCTTTATCGCCCTCTCCCTGGATGGTGCGGAGAAGTTTTAGTGGACAACATTCTCTTCAACTGTGAGGGACTTAACTGCGACTCTGGGGTTCTCTGGCTCCAACCTATGACGGCCTATGGTCTCCATTCGTTTATTCTCATCCCTTAACTCTGGAGGGGAATGAACGCTCGCAGGAATTTTTAATTAGTGGTTTTCCCTTGTCTTTTAGGTATATGTTAGGGTGCTTGCTCTAATATGGAGATTTCCTTTCCACAATTTCCCCCTTTTTTCATTTTCTTCTTATTTTATAAACGATATACAAAGCAGACACTAGAGGGCTACTTCATCAATGGTCACTTGCTCCCCCCCCCCCCTCTCTCTCTCTTGATGGCTCCAGCACTGGATGGGCCATCATGCTTAGCAACGTTTGGGACTTCGCGCGTTTCTGTGACCAATGATCTATGGCCTCCTATTGTTCCTTATTTCATCCCCCTTGTATTAACTCAATTTATCTACCGAGGTCGCAGTGCACGAGATGTTCTCTATTATTGTCTACCAATTACCCTTTACAATCATATTATGATTAAAATTGTCTTACCATGACGCTTTTCCTGCTTCTAAGCCTGACAACACGGGCATTTATTTTAAGTGTTTTTTCAATGAATAAAAGTACATGACTCGTATACCAGAGATGGCATTTAAATTGCATTTGGACAAACACTGGAACTATTTGTGTGAAGTAAGCGTAAATCTATCTCATAAAGCTCAGGATGTAAATAAATAAAACAACTCAAATTAAAATTCTTAGCATGAGGAGTTTAACCACTCAAGTGTGTGTACCTGCTATTTATTTAAGCACATTTATGGTAATAAGCAATTTGACAGTCAAACAGCTTAACACATGTTACACCAGAAGTTCTACTCCCATTAGTCCTGGACCCGTAGGACCAAGGACCCGGGCCTCTTTCTACCCGGAGCCGAAGCTCCGGGGCTCTTTTCATAGGGCAATATCTGGAGTTTAAAAAGCCCCTCACCCCCGCAACGACTCGAAAATCAAGACGGGTGAAAGTGGATACGCGTCAACCCCGCAGGGAAGACTACCGAAAACCTCGGTGGGGCCGCCTGGTGATCTAGCACACATTCTACTAGCTCTGCAGGCTAGTACCCAGGACTTATAGGGCAACCCTCTACACCCTCCGGGCGGCCGTAGCCTGACTAGAGGTACCCAATTTCCAGTGGGTTTCAGGAACACTCTGCCCCCTCGAGTCCAGCCTAATCCGAACAACTCCCAATCAGGGAGGGGCTTGAATGTTCGGCCCGATGCTCTAGTAGCATCAGAGGTACCACGAGTGCTAAGGGTCCACAGCGCCCGCACCACGGCAGCTTAAAGGGACGGATCCCCTCCCCTACGAGTAAAAAATTGGATTTACATAAAATATTCAAAAGGGAAGTCATAGCTGCTAGCTACATGGGTTATTGCCACTTTGTACACCGTGGCCAAGTGTCGCATTTCGCGCAGTCATTCCTTTGCAGGAATCTTGGTGAATTATAAGCTCGTAAGAACGACCCTGTAGCCTCGGACCTCCCCAGCTTAACACAAAAAAGAAGAGTAAGATATATTCATAGAAACTTTTAATTATTTATTTACTTATTTATTTTCCTACCTATCTACCAACTTACCGCCTATCAATCGTAAATATTCCTACAAGATATGTAGCGGATAGTAACAAATAATTGTTATAGAATAATAAAATGATTTAATAAAAGAATACAATAAAATTGTGGAAGATAACTGAATTGATTAGGAAAAATGATCAAATATACACCTGAGTAGAGAGGGCGCTTTGAAGGTTTACGTGTACTTCGGTTACTGTCTACATTTGGATCATACAATTCGTCATACATAGTGTAACCCTTTCCTGCCAGGGCTTCTTCAGTCGAACCAGATATTTGAAAGGGTTTCCCAAATATCTCTCATTATTAATAGTGTGCGTACATTTTCACCAAACAGTTACTAATATGTTCTGGAGCACTAAACTGCGAAGAAACCGTTTCAAATTCTACATTAAAAGGAGTGACCAAGAGAAAATGATAACTTTTGAGCCAGCTTATGGACATTTTTCAAATTTTTATGGGAACATTTTCAAAACTGAGTAAAGAATACCTATTTTATTTTGTGTATGAGATACTTAGAGACATAATAAAGTTAAAAAACAACAAAAATTAACAACAAAATAAATCATGTGGTAATGGGTAAAGCTGTTAATTTCCTGTGAGATTACAATTATTACTATTTAAACCATGTTAAAGGATATTTGAATGTGAAACAGATATAAAATAAAGAGTCTATAGCACATGGAGGATATTCTTTTATAAAACAGAAAATGTAAGTTTTTGAAAGCTTTGTTAAAATGCGTGATCCTTCCAGTATTGCACTTTTTCAACGGACTTTGAAATGTACAGTAAATAGGTAAGTAGTTGCATCACTAATCCTTGTTTCACATAAGCTTGCCCCGTATCTCTAAACTGTCACGTGACCTTATCACCTCTCATTCACCGCTATTGTAATATAAACTGTTGTACAGTAAAAATTAGTTCGTTATTTTACATGGTGATATATCTTTATATGTTGGAAGAGTATTGTCAAATTTATATTTTCGTAACTGTTTGAATTAAATATATTACGCAACAGAGTTGATTTATCTGAAATGCATGTTAATTCTTAAACGAAGTAAATAGGATGTTCGTTTGCTCAGAAGCTCGTCCTTAAAATGGCACGATAGCACGTGCTTCAGCGGTAGTGATAATATATTTGTTTATATGACTTTTATCATTGACCATGTTTTGAATTGGATTAGTCATATATCGCCATTCGAAGGTGTGTTGTGCCGAGTGCGAGAGCTAAATTATTTTATTGATCGTTTATTGCGCGTGTACTTATTATATGTATAATGGCAGAGTCTACCGTCAGTTTTTTGCTGAGGCATTTCAAGGGAAAACCTTTACAAAGCGGCGAAAAAGGAATTGTGGTGCATGTGTTTAATGTACTCACGGAGAAGAATCCGTCTTTGTTAGTGAGAGAAGTCGAACAGCTATGCTCTGAACTTACAGGTGTGTTAGATGCGTAGGAACATCGCGACATGAAACTGAGACAACAGGAAAACTTACCACTCCTGGAGCGATATCGCTGTGTGGCGAAGATGTTATTTAAGGACAATCAGGTTGTACCGAGATACAAATCGCAAAATATACTACCTTGACGAGACTTGGGTGAATGAAGGACACACGACAAGTGTGACACGACTTTTAAGACTGAAAGACAAGTATTTTTGCAAGGTATGTGGGTTGGCTTAAAAAATCCCAGTGGAAAAGGCCGAAGGCCTTTCGTCATAAACTTTTTACAGTTTCATTGCTCATTCATTCAGTTTCAACTTGCTCAGTTTCATTATAAACTTGATTTTTGCATGGCTTCATATCCTTATTTGTATGATTTTATCTATCTTCCTGGCAATTATTATGACGTTTAATGCAGGTATAAATGTGACGGGAAGGCACCGTCTATGGCCCATGACGCGAAAGCATTATCCAATTAGGGTAAGGGGGAAGGTAGTTGCACGCGGAGTGATACGTGTCAGCAAGGCAAGGTTATATGGAACAGAGATTAATATTATAATTGTGGCATGTGATAAGAGGACATGAGATAAGAGTGGATTCCATGTAAATCGCTGTGTTATAGTGGGAAGGATTCCATGGAAGATACCTACAGAAAATTACACTCCGCATATGGGCGTAAGTAATATCTGTACGGAGATTTACCGGGGCTCGATTATCCCTATTACTATTTGACTTCAGCTTCCCAGAAATTTACTTCAACGCCGTAAAATAATTGTTCTTAACACATCTTATTCAAATAAAATGACTTAGAAAATAGGTAATGGAAACATTACCAGAATTTAGTTGATGAATAAAGCAAAATTTTAAATGTTGCATAGTAAGAGTCTCAAGGGCAAACCTTAAATAAAATATAAGTTATATTTAAAATAATTATTGTTATTTTTATACTACCTAAAACCATCCTTGCTTCCCAAGAAGTGTACAATGTTTAAGAAGTAATTAATATTATGATTTATTATTCTTTGTTATTTACCACTACACCATTCACAATAAAGAACCTAATCTTAGCAAAAGCATTATATCTGAATAGCACGGGAGACATCAAACTAAAGCTCTGTTTATACAGTCAAAATCATAAATCAAACACTGACTGATGAAGCGCCACAAGATGGTAATCGCTCTGGGTTTCTCTGACCTAAAATGTAAGCGGTTCAATATTAAGGAAAGGAAAGTCACTATATATTACCCTGTGGTATAGTCATCCGACATGGGTAATATTTGTCACACATTCATTAATTACATTTCGTCAAGCTTGTTGACACCAAGCGTTCTCTTTTCCTCCTGTATCAGGGCGGTCCCTAGAGAAACAAGTGCCTATAAGTTAAAAGAAGAATTGTCAAGTTGTTAAAAGTGAGCTATGTTTTATATAAATGTGAGTAGCTGGCATGCTTAAATTGTAAGATTACTCACTCAGACTGGTCGATGTTCATCATTTCCTCCAAAAGTGCTTTTCGGTCTTTGCTTCAGACCATCTTCAGTGGGTTCATCTACTGCCGGAGGACGTCCATCTGACTTTCCAAGAAAGTTAAGGCTCCTCCCATTGAAGATCTCCTGATTTTTAATGCCAACTTTTGGAACTGGAACATTGGGACTGGACACAGATGATTGGTTGTCACCTGTGGTTTTAACAGATTGGAGTTGATTCCTCTTCTATCTCAGTTTCTGGAACAATATCCTGATAACCAGTTATCTGTTGAAGTAGATGTACTTTCTCTTCCATCTGCTTCATGGGTAACTTAGATTGCTTGAAATCTGGGTTAAATTTGACTTGGTCTATATTATTCACAGTAGTATTCATTCACTTTTTCGGAAGTAAAATTGCTAGCATGGCTTATTTCGGAGGGTAAGTAAAGCTGGTGGTGCCTCGACCTAGATTTATGTCACGCGAAGTGACCGAAAACCAGAAAAAGAGGCCCCTGAGCAAAATAATACGGTAGTTTACTGTTAGTATAAAATGGGACCTTGAGAACAACTCCATAAATGGCACTGCTGAAACAAATGACGTGCTTATTCCTACTTTCTCTATTTACATAGCGAACAGAGGAAGTATTGCATTTAATTAAAACAATTTAAAATCGAGATTGCATCGAAAATACATGTTTCAGACCTTCCGCATAAAAAGATAGAAAAGACGTCCATGTGTATGTTTGTGCAGTATAACTTAAAAACAAGTCAAACAACAGTCAAACAACTTAAACAATATATGTTTAAGTTATTTTCTTGACAAGTGAAATGTATATCTCTATTTTCGGGGAATAGCCTTTGAAGTCCTCTTCATATAAACGACTCTTGCATAAGTATTACACCTTAGGAGTTGGATAAACTCTAACTGCATAAGAAATGTGGATCACATTAAGTATACGATTTATGTAGCATACATTTCTTTGTAGGTCTCACCATTTCGAGCTGTCCTTGTTATTGGATTGGAATTTTCATTGCTTATACTTTTCTCAAATAGTTATACTTTCCTTTATATGTACCGGTCATGCAACGGGAATGGCCGTTTGACTATGGCTTAGGCGCATTGTATTTCCATTATACACACGATAAGGAAACATGTAATAAAACCATTTCTAGAGACTTTATCTCTATTAACAGGAAATAGATAAAATAATTGAATGAATTCCTGTACTTTTTAAGTGGAACATAGGGCCTTCTGAACCGCGTAACCTTGAGGCCCGTAGGCAACGGGTTGAGGATCAGAGGTTTCTGATCAGAAAGATTCCGGGATCAGTGATCAGCCCAACGCCGGAAGTGAAAGTACCGGAGGGATGAGGTAATAGGATGATAATGGTGGGACAATTGGTGGAATGCTGGTGGGGGAAACCGGAGTACCCGGAGAAAGTCCGCCCCAGTGCCATACTGTCCACTACAAAACTCATTTTGTGATCACCTGGGATCGAACCCAGGCTGCCTTGGTGAGAACCAAGCGGGCCAACCACTTAGCCATGGTGCAGCCATAAAAGAATTAGCTTTTAGTTTGTGGAAATTTGATTAGCAAAATTCATGTGAGTGCACACGTCAGATTTTTGCTTTCCAGACCGAATGCTGTATCCATCTTGGGTAGTGTGTACCGTTTGCTACAGCCCATCCCTCGGCATCCCTCGGCATCCCTCGGCACCTTTGCTTTTCGGGCTTCTTGTTTGTTTCTTTGTTTCCATTGCTGTAAATGGGATCAATTTTTATTTAAAGAGATCAGCCTTTATAGTTAATTATATCACATAGCTTTTCACTATTGAAGTAAATAGAATTAATTATATTATTTTGAAAAATACTTATACCAGGTGTATTTTTAAAGTATGTATCGATGTTTTGAAAATGACAGAACATTATTTACCAAATACTTTATTATAAATCACTACCTTACACGTTACAGAGCGAGGTGGTACTGCCGAAACGTGGCGTCTCTCATTCAGGAAATCGTGGGATCGATTCCTATTGGCCGCACACTCTGACTTTGGTTTCTTGTAGTTTTCCCTTGTCATTTAAGCAAATAGTGGGTGTTTACCACGATTTATTTTCAGCGATTTTTCCTTCATTCTATTTTTGTCATTTTTCAGGTTTATGGTGTGTGGCAGTGCTGAGCAGATGGCGCGATGCTTGCGCATGTAAGTTCCGTCCGATGCTCATCGTTTTTTGACGCCGGAGCAAGAGTGTTGGTGGCTGAGCAGCGGGTCCTGCTCGGAGGTAGCGCTTTTACGCACTTCTCTGTTGCCTGGTTGTCTGCAACCCTGTGGCCTTCTACGGCTCCTTACTTCATTTCTTCCTCTTGGTAGCCGCGGTAATCTGTATGGAGGACGCAGAGCGCGAGGTGCCCGCTTTGTTGTCAACACTTTATCCTTCACCTTACACTATCTCTACACGTAGTCACTGTCGTTATTCTGACACTTGTAAAGGAAACCAGTTTTCGTATGCCTTTATTAAAAATGGGATGAAAGTCTAGCCTGCACATTTTTTTTTTCATACCATCGTTTCTGAAATGAGTTTCTTTCTTTGTTTGTTTGTTTGTTTTTTCAAAACTGAACATATCCACTGAAAATCGAAAATGAGTTAGGAATAGGATTCTGTTAACATTATTGGTTGTAATATGATGCTGCTTTTATTTTCTACTAAAGCTGAATATGTCATGTCTAAATGTGTATTAAAAGTTGTATTTTTACACCAAAACTTAACATGTCCATTACATTGTAGCCTGATGTTCATTTTGTTATCAAAAGTGAACATGTCCAGTATAATTTACCATACAGTCAATGTTTTGTTTCATAACTGAATCTGTCCACTTTCAGAATTTTTCTCTTTGTCATATGCTTCCTCTCCCGGAAGTTTTTGAAATTTACATAAGGACATTCTACCCCTAACATATTAAGGGTTTAATGTGTTCTTAGTCTGTCAATTTGCTGCAATTAGTTCTCATGTACGCATTAGCTTTTAGTAGCAGTGCAGATACTCTTTATACATATGGTGCTCATTGAGTGAAAGAAAGTGAATTTTGAACAGTGCTATGGAAGTAACAGTCGATGAAATTAATTGCGGTACTAGGAAGAGTGGAAGACCGAAATCGGAAACCAAATTGAGAAGCCAAAAGAAAAAAAAATATCCTGATGCGGACCCCAGAATAACTCACCTCAGCTGTTTGCATAGGCCATGATCTCAGAACATGAATACTGTTGCGAACGATGGCGTGGCTTGTTTACACAAAAGGAACTGATAGGAGGGCAGTGTGAAAACCAAGAACCCGCGGACAAAGATAACAGGCAGATAAGGGTCTGCCGAAACAAACAAACTGAGATAAATGGAAAGTTCTAGTTACTTCTGGACTGACTGAGATTGTTCGCGTTCTGGTTTATTTGCGAATCATCTAGAAATTATCTGTGAAGTATTTAAAGAGGCGACGATTGGTCAAGAGGAGTTAGTTGTAAAACAGTTGTGAAACGAGAGACAGCTGGAAGTGTTATTATAACGAGAGCTAATGACGTAATCTGCTGTCACTGTTGTCATCGACCTTGGTAGACTGATGGTGTACGTAACGTAATGCTGCTGTAATCTGTAAGAGTATTTCTACGAAAATAAAGGAGATTTTTAATTTCTGCAACTCGGCCTTTTAATTCTCCGAACCCACAAAGTCACAATATGTTGCTTTCTTGGGAATTTCCTCAAGTATAATATTATTAAATGTCCTTGTTCCCTTCACTTTAATGTATAGAACAGTAAAGCAATCAGTGAATAGTAATGAAAAGAGCATTTTAGTTTTCACTAGCACGACATTTTTTTAAACAAAACTGGATATATTCATAATTTTTTATCAAAACTTAACATGTCCAAATATTTTTAGTCATTAATTTGAAAACTAAAAGTAGTATATATATATATATGGTTTTTAAGTATATGACTGAGAATTCCTAAAGCTCCTTGTACGGGTTTACACCAAAGAAAAAGAAAAATTTATAGCATAGATATACTTTTTCATTTCTTGATTATTTTCAAGTGATGGAGATGTTCAGTTTTAGAAAAAACTCCTCATTAATGTTTTCCAAGGAATTTAAGATGAAACAGATGAACATGCCTCGGTTCAAAATCCGGACTGTAGGGCGGGTGGCGAATTGTTCCCTACCAAATGCTATCACATATTGAGATTTTTTGGCCGGGCAAAATCACTCATTGTTGCCTCCCCATAAACCTCACACAGTTGGTGAATATGTTTAACAGAGTACCATTTCCTACGTTTAAAGAATGAATCACAGACCTGACATCACAGCGGCGGGTGATTCGATTGTTTTGACGATTTTGAAATGCTCTAACAAATAGAAGAAAAACTGACGATCGCTCATAGTTAATCTTACTTCCTAGTGAATGGAGGAAGTGCCATGCATGCAAATATCCTGAATGCATCTATAAAATATCCCAACAGTAAAAACATGCCTCGTATAAATATTTTGACTACAAAACCAGAATAGAACGTGGTGCTTTAAACTTCTCCGTTGTGTATTCGCAAATCAAATTTTATTTTCTATATCCCTTACATTTTTATTTCTGCACAAATGACTGTCTACACAGATTTGTATTGAGAATAACAAAATTCGGTCAAAAAGCGTAATATATACAAAAAAGACATTTAATCTAGCTGGATTTTACACTGTAGGAGATTGCTGTACGGAAATTTAAATATGACGTAACGGCAGCTCCGGACATCCGTCAGCTTGATGTCGATGGGTGTGAATACTTAATGCTTTTCAGAAATGCCATTTGGCTATATTAATAGCTGTGCACGACAACTAGGAAATGATTTTGTATCCTCTACCATTCAAGCCCGTTAAATATTTAAAACCTTGTGCAAGCTATTGATCGCTTTACTGACATTCAGATATTGAAGATGAAAATTCTATGTTGAGATTTTGCCGGAAATACATACTTTGAAGTCTCCTAGTCTAAAAGAGGCATACTTTAAAAACACTGTATATATGTTCGAGAAAACAAACTTTAAAATGAAATGTCCGATATATGTGGTCTAAGGATGACACGAAGATTTTCAAGAAAATCTCCAAATTCAAACTACCCTTTATATAGCAGTTTTTTGAACTGTCGGATTTTATAAAAAATGGTTCTATCTAATTTTATTAAAATAGTTAACATCATGATAATTACGTGAGAAAACATATACCTTGAATTTTCTGGGAATACCATACCAAACCGTCTTTATTCTGAACATACTTTGTTTTTATATCCCTAACTAACCCTAAACAGCAAGAGTTATCTTGCAGGAATAACAAGGGCTTATTTAATTAATACATTAAACTGACCACAAAAGACAGAAAAAACGTTTTACACAACATGCAGATCTTATTAAAACACACAATTTCTGTCAGAAAACTTTTTCGTGGCATCAGACATTTTTGAGATATATATTGTTAGTGATTTGAATTGTTCAGTTTTTAGTCAGTTTTTAAAAATGGTGTTGCTATTCGGCTGCTTCATGCGATGTCCAGGAAAAGGAATTAATATTTAGTAGCATACTTACTACTGTATTCGGTTTCCTTTATCTGTAGCTGGAAGTGGATCACCATGAATTAGATAGAAAAATATATTCTTGTAAAAATTTCGTATAAATTGTAGTAGGTGTATAAAATAGACTACAGTGTATAAAGAAATTCACGTGAAAGTATCACAGATTTTTTAAAAAAATTTTTTGCTCCTTTTTGTATTTCTTTAATCTTATTTAAGAGCTATTATGCTGCACACAAAATAACAGCTAGCACGATTTGTCAAGAAGCAAGGGTTTTGATAGCCCGATAAAAGAGGGAACACGTTTAACGTACGTGAGCATGCAACTCTCTGATAAACAAAGCTGATAAATGCTATAAATTAAATGCTATATGTAGATGGGAACATTTTCAGAAACAACAGAATCTCCAAGTCAAACTTTCAGGGAACGTTACATTGAAATTTATTATGGCCAGCGCGCCTCGGTAGCGTGGTGGTAGTGTCTGCCTCACGTTCAAGAGGTCCCGAGTTCGAATCTCGGTCAGGGGAGTTACCTGGATAAGGTTTTTTCCGGGGGTTTTCCTTATCCGGAAGACGAATGTCGGGTAACTCTAAGCTCTATGGACCCTGGGCTCATTTGAGCATCATTTCACCCATTCCATTCATCGTCCGATATGACTTGACGTTGGAGGACGTAAATTACAAAAAAAAAAAAAAAAAAAAAAAAAAAAAATGTATGCCCAAATCGTGCAAAAGCTTACATCTGCATTCTATGACTTAAAAATACCTAGAAGTCATTAATACAAAATGTATTCCATCTTTTTATATTATAAATATTATACTCATAAACTAGGTTAAAAATACAGAATAAAAGTGTTTTTCATTTTGAAATTTGACGCTTTTGAAGGTTTTCTTTTCAGTATTTTTGCGGTATGTTACTGACAAAGCGTTTTAAATAAAGATTTTGAAACACAAACAATTAAATCTGTTTATATAAATACTTTTCCTTTGAGCAGGTTTTGACTTATTAACTTTTAAATTTTAATTTACGTCCTCCAACGTTAAGTCATATCGGATGATGAATGAAATTGGCGAAATGATGCTCAAAGGAGTCCGGAGTCCATGGAGCTTAGAGCTACCCGATATTTGTCTTTAAGGATAAGGGAAAACCCAGGAAAAAACCTTCTCCAGGTAACTCACCCTGGCCGAGATTTGAACTCGTGACATCTTGAACGTAAGGCAGACAAGATACCATCTACGCTACCGAAGCGGGACCCATAAAGGTCCTTTCTTTCAAATTAAGGCCCGTAAAGCATTTTATATGACATTAGGTTATAAGCAGGTAATTTATATACAATTTAATAAAAACGGTTGTTTTAAACATTGTATGTTATGAAACATTCGGTATAGGATAATAAAACCTGCAGTAACTCGAAAACTAAAAGAGTTAAAGATTAGGTATATAGGACAGCATTTAAACACATTTTCAGTTAAATTGGCAAACAACTCCAGACAATCAAATTTTCAGTGTAACATACCCTTTAAAAAATTCTAGACGTTGCCCAGCTTCTCTAATTCCCATATTCTCTCCAAACGCCAAGCATAAGGTCAACCTACGAAACCCCAACGCTTGAAATTACTCAAACCGTTGCAAGTCTTAAGAAGCAAGCCATTTCATGCAACTATCCATGCAACATGAACGAAATCCATTTTAAACGATTGCAATGTTCCTTGTTAGGTATAAAGCTTTTAGTCACAGTAGTTCATTAGTCACAAAAGAAGTCATAAAGTAGTGCGATTAAAAGCTGTAGGTGCCTGTTCATATAACTTTCTCTACCTTGTTTATTGCCTAGTCATAAAAAGGATTAATAATGTAAGCTATGCCATATAATCTTTTAGTAGAGTTAGGTAACTACTTCCGAGATACTCGCTGTCGGTGTATTGTATTTTCAAATACACTTTTCTCAAATGGGAAGTTGGTCATGCAAATAACCAGGATTTTTAAAGCCATCGCATAGAGCAGTGATGTCCAACCGTATGTAAATTAAAGGAGATGACAGATTTGTCTCCACCCACCTTGTGAAGAACTATGAGGCATGGGAATTAAAAACAAACCCCACTAATATTTGGTTATCTTGAATGAGTGAAGGGAAAATGCTTACTTACAAAACGAAGGAAGTAGGGTAGAGCGACAAGGTGACGTCATCAGCTCATAAAAAGCAGGTTTGGGCATCGGTTTAATAGAGACAAGCCCTTTAAACATCTGAGAGTCGCTTTGCCTACTGTATCCACAAGATATGGGTGAATGTGAAATGAAAGTTAATATGGACTGACAAAGAGTAATATTGGCTGACCTCCAAGTTAGTATGGATCGATTCTCGGCTGGGGAGGGTATATTTTTCTCTAGCCAAGATTATTCCCTATCTTCGCAGTAGTGTATAGGTATGAATGGTTAACACTGGTATACCATATTCCAAAGAGAAAAGGCTGCCAATATGATCACTTTAGTTAAAACATATGATATAAATGGAACAATAAAAATGTACATAGAAATGTTTAACCTGCAAATCCATTCTCGATTCTCGGCTTGAGAATGAGAGTTTTCTTCAGTCAGGACTATTCTCCATTCTGCTGTGAATGTGTGTACGTGTATCTTTAATACGTGTAAACGTGTAAATTTAATATAAATACCTTAAGTAATACCATCCAACTGTAGAACAAGTGAGGTTCACTATTGATTGGTGAGCATTTTTATACCATAGGTAAAAAACTGCCGAAATGCTCTGAGATATTAGACGCATAATAAAAATGAAAAGAAGAGAAAAATAATAGAATAATTAGCTTTGGAGAGAATAGTTTTTAAAGTAGTCAATAGACAAACTCATGTGAAAGTAGGACCACTATTCTTTTCGGGTGCTAAGTCGCTACACTTCTTTCGTGGTCATACGACGAGAGAGATTTCAAAAGCCATCATAAAACGACTTTTTTTTTAATTTGACTATCGTTTAAGCGTCCAAATTCCAGATATAAGTACAACAAAACGTGTAATAAAACAATTCCGCAATCATTTATCTCGATTAATTAAAAGTAATAAAAGAAATGTTTTAAGAGTAGTTTGTGGTAGGGTGAAGTGAAAGTCATGTGATTGTAATATCATATCAGATGCTTTTTTCATTTTATCTATTTTTAAGATACAGTAAAATCTCGTTAACCCGGAGCTGGTTAACCCGAACCAGTTTTGGAAAAAAAAAAAAAGAAGGTAAAATAAGACCTAAAGCTTTCCTGGCGACGAATACGGTCACTTTGTTCTCGGGCAGCCAGCCAAGTGAAAAGATGATTAGATACCAACGTTTCGGGAGTGTACATCTCTCCCACCATCAGGATATTTATAAAATGTTATAACCACAAAATCAAACACTGGATATAACACAACTATAAACAAAGACAAAACACTATCAAAATTCGCATTACTGAACAAAAGACTGTTTTCAGTAAATTAAATGCTATATCAGGAGATGGCGTGAGTATAGAAAATTGTGTCAAAGAAACGTAACTACTTAACTTGATTATCAAGTTATATTGATCTTTGATTCTTAATTCGATGGATTTCCATTTTTAAAGGCCGGTTTCCAAGAGGAGCTGAACTGAAATCCAGCATCATTATTAGGCGTGCTCCTTTCAGAGGAAATCGCCAAAGCCTCCTTAATCCTCCGCTTCCAGTAACTGTTTCATATTGCCAAAATGGCCGTCTCCCGAAAATTGGCTCTATGGTCGTTATCAAAACAATGCTGTGCCAGCCCAGACTTCTCAGGTTGCATTAAAATGAATGCTCCGCTCATGCTCAATTATTCTAGTAGCGATGCTCCTTCCGGTTTTTCCTGTATACGGTGTCCCACATTCACAGGGAATGCAGTACACTCCCGGAGCTTGGAAGTCCAGTTTGTCTTTCACTGGTCTCAACAGTTTTTTAATCTTCGGAAATGGCTTGTGGGTGGTCCTGATGTATTTGGCGAGAATTCCGCTGAATCTGCCGGATAGGTTGCCAGTAAACGGGATGCAGGCTGTAGCGGTAGGCGTATCTGATGCTTGCTGTATTACAGGTTTCCCTTTCCTAGCTTTGGAGATCGAGGTGTTTCATTTTGTGCTTATAACATTTTATAAATATCCTGATGATGGGGGAGATGTCCACTCTCGAAACGTTGATATCTAATCATCTTTTCACCGGGCTGGCTGCCCGAGAAGAAAGTGAGAAAAATCAAGTTGTTTCCGTAGTAAATAACACATTATTTTTACAGACGATAATTTGCTATTCTCAGTTGGTATTATTCGAATTCTCTTGCCAGCCGGCGAATTCATTGCATTCACCCCACCTGCTTGGGAAGAGAGACTTTGATAAAGTCACGGAAAAAGTTGTGGCCTGGTGTGTGTGACTTGTCAGAAACAAGAGTGAAGAATAAAAAATAAATGTGAAAGAAGATTTTATAGA